>DWJK01002311.1:0-14874 GCA_018248815.1 Croniades pieria auraria
AACCCTCTGAATTCTGTTACTCAGATACGAAGTCAGAAGTTTGAGCGCGGTGCCCTTAATGCCGTAGTGGTTGAGCTAATGGTACTAATAAATAAAATCATATAAACCAGACGGTCACAAATTTTTATTAACAGGAAATTTAAATTGACAAAATCAAATTCAATACCAGACAATTTGATAAAAATAATTAGGCATGCTTATTATTTAATGATTTTTTCTGCATGTATATAGTTTTGAAATATTAAAAAAAAATATTTTCATAATTCTTGTTTTATTAACTAGTGGAATTATTGAATGGTAACTTTCCACTCTTGACCGTACATTTCTTACATTCTAATAGTCAGTGTTTAAAGTGCCGTTAGTTGATGCATGTGGAATATCATTTAATTTAGAGGCACTGACTAGGTACTCACAGTTCTATCGCATATTTTAATTTCGTTTCCACAGCTTATGTTACACTTCCATTATAAGATAATAATATTATTTGTTTTTATCCCTACTGCCATCAGGTCACTATTAATACATAAAGAGAATTAATGTACAAATTGGGTGTCCTAAGAGCTAACTTCGATTATCACATTGTAGAGCATGCGAACATTGCAATTATATAACTTAGTCATCCAAATAACTATCCCTGTTGTGAATTGTGGACAAAAATGGAGCTACAACCATACACTTCGTATGCACTCGGCCAGCGTGATAGAATATGATCTTGGTTCTTTTCTCTCTGGGACACAAGTAAAAAAAAGGATGACAATGTTGTAAATATACCTATAAAAGTATAGTTAATTTGACTATTGAATGTTTCGTGAGTATTTATACACATGATTATATATGTAGGTACCGGCTTAACTCACGTACGTTTTTCGAGATGGCCCGAATACTCTCGGACCTGTACGAGGTCCTTCCTCATGAGCTCCCGCCGCTTGTAGCGAGGTAGCGATGGACACTGCGTGCCGCCGCACGAGTGGTGAGGCACGAACGCTGAGGCGATGCGGCGTTGTCGACAGTTTTCGTATCCCTTCGATTGTCTACGATGATCGCGCTTGCGCATAAGGTCTTGTTTGGCTGGGCACATATCGCGCTGACTGTGTCCTGCTCTAGAGTATCCACTACACTACTATATTTCGAAGCAGCGCGGAGAATTGGTTTTCAGGCTGAGGGCACAATTCACCCATTGTCCCGGTCGAAATTGGGACATCGGCTCACTTCTATTGTTTCTCGTATCTTACGAGGTACTAAAAATGTTTCCCTCGTCAGAACGGACACCTTGTCAAAGCGTGTTTGTCAAATGAGCCGTGTCCGTGTTGTATGCGTGTTCAGCGACTGCGGACCCTCGGCTGTCCAAGTTCTTTATGCTGCGTACGTGTTCAGATACTCTAGTCACGATGTTGCGTCGAGTTTCTCCAACGTAACTTTTGCCACAGTCGCAAAGTATCATGTATACGCCTGGTATGTTTAACGGATCTGTGTCTTTAGGTGAACGTAGAAAAGCCCTCAGTTGAGACGGAGAGCGGAATATTGTCCTATTGCCATACTTTGACTGCAACAGGTATCCGATTTTATCCGTTACTACTTTAATGTAGGGCAATTAGGCTGGTAATCGTTCCACGCTTACCGTTTGCCGCTTTGAGTCGCCACCCATCAACCGAAGATTCTGTCTCTAGAAGTAGCCATTGGCTTCCAGTAGGGTTCTCACGTGGCTGAATTCGGAGTTTACATACTGAAAGTCACACAGATTCAAAGCTCGGTTGATGAGTGTTCTGGGTACTGAAGATAGATGGGACGGATGATGGTGCGAGTCAGCCTCCAGGTACCGTCTGTGTGTCGGCTTCCGGTATACAGTATGCGACAGTCTGCCATCGGGCTTCCTACAGACTAACACATTCAAGAAGGGTAAGGTATCTTCTCTCTTTTCTTGAACCGTGAACCTAATTTCTGATGCACGAAGTTGAGGTGGTCCAGAAACTGAGACAGGACGTCTTTGCCTATCACTGTGAAAACATCATCCACGTACGTCCACCAATAGCGCGGTTTTGCAGTGGCATTTTTGATCGCTACGTCCTCGAACTACTCCACGATGATATTGGTCACTACTGGCGCTATTGGAGAGCCCATGGCCACTCCATTAACTTGCAAGAAGTACTCGCTGCGCCAAACGAAATAGCCGCTTCTTAAGCATAATCCCACCAATTCAGTAGTCCCACATTAGAGTTCTTTATTACATTGGAAATTATGACTATCGAGTCCTCCACTGGAACATTGGTGAATAATGAGACTATGTTAAAGCTGACCATTATTTCGGAGTATAAAACTCGCACGTCGGTAAGCAAGTTGATGAAATGCCTTGAATCCTTCACATAACTAGATGTTCTGCCTGTGAAGGAGTGCAGCAAGCTAGCCAGAAACCTGGCAAGCTTGTAACTAGGCGAGTCGATTTGACTCACTATGGGTCTCAGTGGCCAACCAGGTTTGTGAATTTTCGGTAAACCATATATCTTTGGTGGAGTAGAGTTGAGTGGGCGTAAACGATATATTAGGTCGTTATCTAAGTACTCTTGCAGGAGCTAAAATATTTGTTCAAGTTTATTTAATGTTTCAAAATATGCCTTTAGTTAATGTTTCAAAATATACCTTTAGTTAATGTTTCAAGATATCCCTTTAGTTAATGTTTCAAAATATGCCTTTAGTTAATGTTTCAAGATATGCCTTTAGTTAATGTTTCAAAATATGCCTTTAGTTAATATTTCAAAATATGTGTCAGAACAATACAGTACGTTTAGTGTACACGTGCGCCATCTACCGTTACCGGCGGTACTTGACGCTTTAGCCGACGACCGCCCTTTGACGCCTTTTTCTTATGTCCATATGAAGCTTTTGCGTTTAGAAAAAACATTATTTGTCATTTTCATGACATTGAAATGCAGTCGTATATTAACAAACGCCGGATATGATGCTTATTCGGAAATGTTGCGTAATGATTGCTGAAAAACTACATAATTAAATTTTCTTCGACATTGGGTGTTTATATAAAAAAATACGATATCTTCATTTAAAAAAGAATTTATTTCAAGAAACAACAATTTTTATAAGCACTACGTGGTTAGTGGCGGATAACCATACATCTCTTGCTTTCGGGTTGCTTACCATATCACTTATATATTTTAGTTTTAAACAATAACACGAACGGAACAACATTGGTCACAAAGAAATTTTTAAAGCAAAGTAATATTTTTACTTCTGATCTTTTTAGTGTTATTTCCTCTGCACATTTAAAACATTGATATTCAATCATTGATATCAGGAAAGCTTTAGACACCAAGAACGTGACAGTTCTGGTGCTTGTTGACTTTTCTAATGCTCTTAACACAGTCGACCACAAGGTCTACATATACATCCCATCCCATTTAAGATTTGGACCTTCGGCTGTTGCATGGTTTACAAGCTATCTACGCGGACATCAAGAGGCAGTAAGTTCTGGACAAGATATCTACGAAAGAACTGACCTGATCACTGGCGTACCGCAAGGCGGTATACTATCTCCGATTTTTTTCTCAACATTTATCAATCTTCTTACTTCTTTACTTCACTCTTCGTACTACCTGTATGAAGATGATTTCCAGCTATATGCGCAATGTAAAATTGAGGACATACACATTGGTTTTCAAAAAGTAAAGCAAAATCTGGAGATAATACAGAGATGGTCGCAACGTTTCGGGGTTGCTATTAATCCTTCCAAATGTCAAGCTATACTGATAGGGAGCTCTCGATTGTTAGCTAAGCTTGACTATTCGAATCTTCCGTCTATTTGCTATACTGTCTTGCCATAAATATTGTTTCTAAGAAAAGAAACATCTTTTTATTACGGAATACGGAGTACGGAATACTTATTACTACTAAAGTGTATTAGTTTAATACATGAATATAAAATCATTAAAAATATATGAAGCTTATTCGAAGTGGTATCCATTGGCTGCAATACAGTCCTTCAAACGTTGAGGCCAATTATTATCAATAGCAGCAGGCACTCATTCTATGGAAAAATTCTTCACTGCCATTTGCGTGGATTGTTTTAGGGAATCCAAATTATCATGGCGTTTAGAGCAAGCCCTACTCTCTAAAACTAAATCATAATCCAGTGGATTAAGATCAGGACTAGATGACGGCCAGTCTTTAGCTTTGATGAAGTCCGGAACGTTCGTTTCTTACCAAGATTGGGTAAATCGAGCTTTATGGCCCGGCGCCGAGTCATGCTGAAAGGATCATTCTTGGTTATTGAATATGGTGTTGTTTAGGGGCTTAGCTATCTTCTCAAGAATGGTATCTTGATACACTTGTGCTGATGTTTTGATATTTTAAAAAAAAATGTGGCTCAGTCACTCCTTCATAGCAAACACCCCACCAAACCATCACCGAAGTCAGATAATGCCCACGTTGTACTCTGTTGACTAATTGGGCAATTTCTTTAGAGCTTTTAGCATACATACGGTCATTTTGTTTGTTAAAATATTGCTCAATTGTAAAAATTTTCTCATCCGTAAACAAAATTTTCTGTGACCTCCCTTTGCGTATCTCTTAAGTAACTGTTTTGATTTTACCACCCTATTCTTTTTTAAATTATCACTTAAGAAATGACCAGTGCATCTCTTATAGGATGCAAGTCCTAAGTCACCTTTTACAATACGCGACATGGTTCTAGGTGCTATCTTCAACTCCCACGATAAAATATTTTGCTTTCGGACAGGATTTCTTCGAATTCTTTCCCTTATTGCTTTGACCGCCTTTTTCGTACGAACACACGTGGACGGCCAGATCTTTTTCTGTCACAACCTGAGGAGGTTTCATTGTACCTATCAAATATCAATAGCCCGGTACACAAACATTTGACTAATACCAATCGTATGGAGGATTAAAAAAATTGTATTTGGCTTTTTACCTACTTTATGTAATGCAGTCAGTCACAGCGATTCGGTTCTCTTTATCACCCCACGCCATTTTAATATTACAAAATATTCTACAATATATTGGCGCAAAAATAAGAAAACACTATGAACAATCGTTTAAAAATGACAAATTCCAAATTCAAAAGCAATATTTTGTTTATTTTAAATTGTAACAGTATTTATGGCCAGACTATGTATAGTACATATTCTTGGAATATACGTACATTTAACATTAAACATAGTTTAACTGAAAATTATAAGTGATATGTTCCGCTAGTTAAACTGTAGATATTATAATGTTATTATTTATTCCACTCTCGAAATTATAAAATTGACGTAGATTATTTTGACTGCACGATTTATTTTATGGTCTTACACGTACGTTGCGTATTACATCGTTTCCTAATGGAAGAGAGAGGCCTTCTGATGATCACAGCCCTGTTTGTTAACTTACGTGTTAAGAAGTTGGACGCAGTCTGGCGACAGTGCGTGATAGCTGAGGTTGGGGATGAGATGAAGCGCGACCCTTCATTAAGCTCCATCGTATACATTTATGCAATTCCTAATGAGCATTAGTCGGGGCCTCCGACCGTTTTCCATTACTTACCTACTGATTGCACCTTTATCTAGTTAGGCTTCGCCATATCTTTGTACCTATCCCATAACAAATACATTCATTGCCCACTAACAGTGTCGGCTTGTATTGCTAATTCTCTGTGAAAAATGTATACTTCGTTTTCTGATTCTTGAATATAAGTCACATTTATACTTTTACTGTGATGTAGTGAAGCAATTCTATTAAATGTATTAAGTGCCATTTTAGAGTAACAATGTTACAGCTGAGCTCATGGGGTCAGCGAATGTCGTTTCCGTCTCTTTACAACGGATAATATCGAATCGGTAAACGGAAATATTGAGCTCGGTTACAAAGTATTTATCACATACCAAATTTTGTCTAAATTCCTATAAGTACAGTTTTCTTAAGATTCTTTCTCAAGCCGTACTTGTTTTTCCTATGTAAAGGAGCGGTTTGTCTGCGTAACAATGTCTCAGATATTGTGCGCGACGGCAGCTTACCGATTCAGCATATGACATTGATGTGCAACTTTGTTGATAATAAGTATAGTGTAGCTCAAAGGAAGGAAGGTAAAGGCTGACTAACATGATATGTAGAGGATTCGCATGTACTACTCCTTTGCACCCACTTTGTTAGAAGTAAGTTCATATGGGACCTTTGTGCGGCGAGGCATCATTT
The DNA here is from genome assembly GCA_018248815.1 of Croniades pieria auraria. NCBI lineage: Eukaryota > Metazoa > Arthropoda > Insecta > Lepidoptera > Hesperiidae > Croniades > Croniades pieria. The sequence goes on from DWJK01002311.1 coordinate 6,199, forward strand.
ATGTCAGACTTGATTTATCAGCTCTTTGAATAAAACCTCTCTGACCTCGCCTCTGCAATATGTCTCGGGTACTAACATTGACAATACTATTTTTTCCTAATAATAATGTTGTCATTATGTAGAATTGCACAGATCGCAATTCGCCATCGAGGGAGTGTACCTTTATCCCACTGGGTCATTTGTCGCGAACGTTCTCACAGGAGGAGGATTGGGTACCTACTCGTGTGTTGTGTATACATCTTTATTCTGTTCGGTTTTTTAAGATTCAAGTCAATAATTTAATTTGTTTAAGAAACGATCTGCTTAAAACTCAAATACTGTAACATAAAATCACTCCTCTATTTTCTCTAAAGGTAGACAAACATATCAGTTATATATACATCCAGTCCAGTATATACATCCCACCATGTAATATGGGGTGAGAAATAATTATATTTAACAATTTTAGCACCTTGGGAAACGCCACAGACCTAAAAGAGAAATATACATCCAGTCCGGTGACCTACGTTTATGCAATAATTTACTTAAGTAAAGGAGAAGTTTGATGTTTTGTATGTATTACTCTACACATGTTGCAAGAGACCTCGTTTGAACAAACGCTCACGTGACTAGTGACCATTTTTCAACATAATTCACCTATATATTTAAATTGCCTCAGTTAATGAAACAAGTAACATTATATTCGTGGACATTTCGACATAGACATCCGAGTGTCGGCAGTTTGCAACAAGCCCACGCACTGACTAATGGCACTCATCAATTGGGGCTCATGAGCCGTGCGATTGCGGAACCCGCTGCATCACAAATACAACCACTAAACCACAAATACAACCACAAATACAACCACTAAACTGTTAGAGATTACATGTATGTATTGTTACATTTATTATTATTAATATATCTTCGTACTAGATGCCTTACTAGATAGAAAGAGAGCACCGAGTGTCAAATATCTCTATCCTTACAGAGCTGGCAGGAGGGCATTTCTAACGGTAGTACTAAAATTTTCACATGTATCTAATCATAGCTACAGTAGCGCTACGCTCCAATTGTTGTTGTTCTCTATGATTGGTAATAAAACCTATCTAGATATGAATATCGTTGGATACTAAATGTTTACATGATTTTAGCCGCAATATATTTTTGATCTTCTCTTAGGATGCAGTTTAGTCAAACGCCCAAAAACTGCACCCAAAATACAATTTGCAAATACCATTGTTATGCAATTCTTATGCAGAACGTGTGTGAAGATACATGTAGTTAAAAGAAATCTGTACTAAGTGTAATTGCTGCATTTCATTTTGCCTTTGTTTAGTACATTTTCATTTATTGTTGTGTCATAGACATTGACTGTCTAGTTGGTCGAGTGGTTGCAAGCGCGACTGTCGTTCGGGTCCTGGGTTCAAATCCTGGGTCGGGTGCTCTTAGATTTTTCTAATTTAGAATTTCTAATGGGTACTCGGAGTTTGGATGTGTGCCCGGTGGATGGCAAATGGCAATAGGCTCACCACCTATTCCATTGTGGGACTTAAACGTGACTGGTGAAACGTGGGCGTGTCCTACACTCGTCTGCCTATCCCTTCGGTGATTACAGGCGTGAATATACGTCTGTTACGTTTTTACTAGACATTTATTACGCCCCACTCTTTCTTATCCACACAACACCGTGTGCGCGTGCACGCCCGGGGTACAACCGCTTCACTGTCTGCATTTTAATCTCGCGTGTATTCCTTCCTCAGTATTGCAGAAACTTGCTCACTGCACAAAGCTCAGTAAACAAGTTACTTACTACAATAGTAATTAACTATTTAATTTAGACGAAGAACCAATAACAGAATACGTATGTCTGTCTAAGTATAAATCCATTCGTCTGCATATAAATGTATACGTATAGCCAAAAATAGAAAATAATAAAAGGGTAACAGACACCGCTCCTAAAGATGGTGGCGCGTCAAATAAAGTTATTTTCATTATACAACCACCTTAGGTAGAAATAAATGTTAAACATTTCTATTCTTACAGACCTGACGCAATCCTGCCACTAAAAAAGAAAGTTAAATAATGTTAATCCCGAAATTGGAATATTATTCTCTCCAAAATAATCCGGGTTAGAGCCGTTGAATTGCTAGAGACAAAGCAGTCAAATCCGGAGATGACCCCATAAGTGTAGCCTCAAATTGCTCCCCCGCCCGGAGTCCTCGGGCGACAAGCGCGCTGATTACGACCCGCGTAGCGCCGCCGCGGCCCGCACCGAGAGCGCGCCGCCCGCGACTCCCAAAGAACGACTTATAATTTCAGAAGCGTGCACTGATTGACGAGTGAAGTCCAATCGAAGTGCTATTGTCCACAATTATGCGCCAGAGAGACCCGATCATTTACATGGAAATAAGTAGATTTAACCGTTTCGATTACTTTCTCCTATTTTTTATGTGATCAATGAAAAAATTTACGTTTGTGAGTACATGTTTGAATCATATTGTCCATTTGTGTGTACATTTTTAAGTACTAAAAAATGAATATTAATAAAAATACTATTATTGATTGCCTCGTCAGCCGAATAGTTGCAGGCGCGATTGCTGCGCGAGGGGTATTATACCGAGGTCGGGTATTATTTGGTTACTCTAACTTAAGTAGTAGCACGGAGTTTGGATTTAGGCTCACCCTCTATTCTATTGTGCGACGCATAACTAAACGATACACAAAAGTAAACGAAATAAATACGAATAGCATGACTTACGTCATGCAATAGGTACACACGTCGACCCTCAAGTGGCATAAGACCTTTAACAATTGGCAATAGGCCACATACTAAGAAATTTGGAGTAAGACGATTTCATAAATAGCTTAACTTAAGATTTAAGTTCAATTAGAACTTTAATAAAAACCACAAAAAACTGCAGTTAGAACTATGGTAAGAAGTATACACGCATGTCGTGTATATCGGTTTTTATATACACAAAATAAAAAGAAATCACAGTTATATCTTAAAAGATAATGAGAATTACTAAAATTAATTCCTTTTGTCGTTGGAAAGTCCGCCACGGGTGAGTTATCTAAAATAAACTAGTTTCGTGAGGTACAAACTTTGGCCCGAGGGGGCAAATAAATAAGGTATCTGTCTGTCCAAAAGCCTAACGCACCGAGCTTAGGCATTAATGTTCATAATAGGTTCGCCTGGGTAATGTTAGTAAATGATTCCACTAATAGCTCTCATTACGCTCGTGCGCTCAACGCCGTGTCATTGTCACGTGAACGAAACGACACCGACCGCTATAAAGTACTTCACAGTCTTGTTAGAAACTCTGTCAATCCGCGACTGCCTTCACATGCAAATCATCCCCCTTTATTGGAACAGATCTAGAAAATAACTAAGGTTTATTGGATCTCTTGTCGATGGCTTACCTGTCAGATGCATTTTTCGTGTATAATTTCGATTGAACTTCGCGTAATGCAATCTGAATCGAGTGTCACAAACAGACGGACAATATTAAATAATGCATAAAGTAAACGTGTTTTTAGTGCACGTTTAGCAGGTTACACAAATGTGTTACCGTGACGTTTATTTCGGAACATAATCTATTTCAGCCGGCGCTGCGGAAAAATTCAGAGGTAAATGTGAAATGTATACAATGGCATACAAATGGCAGTTCGAGGTGGGCGTGAACGTAGTTTGACACGTTGTAATAAGGAGCTATTTGAAGTAAAGTTACGATGCGAGTTTCACGTGCTAATAACTCGAGTTAGGTTGGCCTCAAGTGCATACCCCAAGTTCAGACCCAATTAAAATGTTCAACGTGATCTGCAAATTGCGACGCACCCTATTGTAGCAATGCTGAGTCGTGAGACACTTACCGATACTATGAAGGACGAGGAACAACTGTTATGTACATGAATACCTATTTGGAATAGATATAATTCTATTGTAAGTCGATACTTATGTTAACGGGCAATTGCATGCCCCTCAACCGAAGAAACCTAAAACACACTAAGCCGTAAGTCCTCTCTCCCACCTTTCTACCACCACGCAACCTTGGCGATACGAGTTAAATTTACTACATTCGTTACCAAGCTTAGGACCAACAATAAAAATTTAGTATTGAATAAAAGCCTTCTTAATTTCTTTTGGTGTTTTTACAACTCTTCGCACACGTAAGAAATCTTGAAATGTTTCGTAAAAAATGCGCCGATGAAAGTTTCCTAACGATAATGTTTGCAACCGCGGCGCCGTCCGCTGGCGAACATCGTAATTGCACTCTTTTGAGTTCCCTAAGCGCCCCAGCGCTATATCCGAGAGAGCTTTCCGGCGGCAGCTTACACTTTTAATTCCACTTTGGACCGGTCGTCAACGCGGAAGCGGCCGGATCGGCCGGAAGGATCGATTTTTCATCACAAATTGCGAATTTGAAATTCTAATTACAAAATGGCTGCGTTCCCCTCACATTGTGCACACAAATGATTCCGCTTCCAATTGGCGTCGTTGCTTTTTATTTGCGCTCCCAGTACACCCCGCTTCCTGAACGGGGTGACTCCTGCTGTAAATAATTTTTAACAACAGCTTTTGAATAAAATTATAACAATAGTGAACCGTGAACCATTGCTGTTACCATTGTTGGAAAAGTTTATCATCACTGTCGTGAATTATTTTTATTAATTTTATTATGTTAACAACATTTTGGTGGCGAACGAAATAAGGAGGTATTCATACCAGAATTCATTGTAAGAAAAGTATTCGATCCTTTTACTTAACTAACACAGACGACCAAAAAGACTAGGGACGTAAGGACATTCTTAAAACTAAATTTTGACATACAAATTTTTTGATATGTAGTTAATTAAAAAAATAATTTGACTGCTTGCATTATCAACAATCTTCTGTCACAGTAGATCAGCAACGTCGAGTTGCAGAGAGATATGTATTCGTTGACAATCGCTACATACTTTAAATCAGAGATCGATATATTCCAAAGCTCGTTTTTACACTAATGGTCCGAATTCCGAATGTATCCAGCTTCAACGGACACTTCATGCATCTGGGATGCATGAAGTGTCCGACTATGCGGATTTTCCACGGTCACATACTCCTTACATAATTTTGATAGTGAACTCAAATATTAAATTTCTTAATTTTGCGTAAACCAATGAAAGGATATACAACCAGATTGTAGAACATTTCTACTTCATCTACAGAGAATTCAGTGAGAACTGCGGAGGACTTTTTCTGTTAACCTTTTGTTTGGCCCTTTCGGTTTTCTATTGCAATACAATTTTCGTACTAACGTTACGGCTTATAACAAAATTTTCTTTGTAAAACATCACTTTTGACATAAATAAGATAACACAATTAGTCAAACAACGTACGCAATGAATTTGCATAAATTATTCCTAATTGTAAGTGGATACGTTCTGAGCTACCCGCAACGCACAGCCTGCAATTTAATAAAATATGTATAAATGAAATAGTAAGTAGAGAGGGGCGCGACGGTCAATCAAGGCTCTATTGTGGCACCGACCCTCCGAATTACGTGGAGCTGAAGTTGTGCACGATGGGCATACGTACCCTGTAATCTGACTGTAGCTCACCTGACATGTCGTATCAAAGCTGGAGTCACTATATAGTGTTATTCGTACTTATAAGTATATTCGCAGGCTTTGTACGTTTAAGAGAGACTCGATACTCATATGTGGCTGTATAGAAAATTGTTCAACATGGCAAAAGTGATACCGCGACGCCCAATCGCTGTTCTGTTCAGACGACCAAACGCGCCCTGCTTTACCGTACACTCGGCGACGTCTACAGCGCTGCATACTGCACGAATACATAGAGTAAAACTACGCAGCACACAGAATATACCCAGCATACTAGTTTACTGAATTACTCAAATTATATTAACAAAATTAAGTACCATCGTAAAACATATAAGTTCATCAGAACATGGAAAATAAAAATAAAAAATTACACAACGCAGTAACAATACAATTAAAAGTTTTACATTATTGAAATATTTGTAACATTTAAGAAAAGTTAGTTCATTCAAGTTTATCTATTTCTTCAGTTATCTCAACTAAGGCAATGCTATCTATCACAATGATAGATCGACAATAAGAAAATATTGGCGACATGTACATAAACAAGTGCCGCCTCAGGCATGTCTGTTTAAACAACTACGAGTAGGTCAATAAAATGGCACTCGGAATGAAACATTATTGCACCGTATAAATACTCTAAAATGACGTTTAAGATGTGTTATCTAAAAACAATTAGGTATCCGAATATCCGATTAAATTATCCGAATAAATTATCCGATTAAATTATATTAGGTTCGTATATTACAACAAAATAAATAAACGAAAAATAATAGGAGCCTAGTTCCTAGTTTGACTTCAAATGGAAATATAGATAAAATACGTTAACGTAACAACACGCCTGTAATTCCCGAAGGGGTATGTTGGCGCGAACAACACGAACGGCTTCGCCACTCGGCGCCGACACAAGGACAGCGCCGCGCGGAGCAGCAGCAGCAGTCGTTCGCACGCCGCGGCGGATAATCGCCGCATGGGTACGAAACTACGGGCCTCGAGGATCCCCTCTTTACCCGGGCAGTCTCAGGGGGTCAACTGCCCCCCGGTGATGTCTCCCCGTCGTCAGACGGTGTTACAGTCTGTGGTCGTCACTCGCCGACCATCGACGTTTACACAGCGTCGTCGAACCCATCGAGCTCTCGCGAAAGCGGAAGGCCTTCAGGGGGATGGAAATAATGTCAATCTATTTACAAACAGCCTTTAAGATTATGTTCTTACGGCAACGAGAACCCATCCGCATGTGCACAACTGTTGCAAAATACATGTCAATCATTATTAGAGCAATGCACATTATATTTCAGGAATGAAAAATTTCTTTGAGTCGTAATATTTTCTTCACGTTTCTGCAGTTTTATATATTTTAATACTCGAAGAATCCGCGATAAAAATTTGTTTATGGAATATAAAACAATTGTTAAATGAACAATGTTCACATGAGACCTCTGTGTGCATGACAAGATTGATGAATCCAGAAAAAGCACATAAGGTCTGTAAGAATAAAGATATTGTGTATTCAGTGCTTTTTGCCTGCCGCGTTTTGGGAGTCCTGGGGTGATGACGTAATAACAATAGAAGATCGCTGTTAGCTAACTGCCTGCGATCAGACAATTAGCGGCACTCCGTTAGTACCAACTGAATCGGAGCTGTCGATATTATATATTTGCCACTAAAAACTTTGTAATATTAAGTGGATATGGGCACTGAATGCAGCCAAATACGATATTATATTGGCTGTTATATTATCGCTATTTTAAAGGAATTTCATATTTGTTCAATCTAAATTTTTTTGGTTCTTTCTTTTGGAATATTTTGTTCATATTTAATAACACTATAACATTATAAATTACTTATCATCAGCCTAACTCAGTCCACTGCTGGGCATAGGCCTTCCCCAATGAGTGCCATCGTGGCCTATCCTCTGCTTGTCGCACCCAGCATAAATTGCTATAAAGGGCAAACTTTCTATATTCTATAGAAACTACGTTATGGCTAAGTAGAGAAAGCACGCGATATACAGCGATCAAATTGGACAGAAATAATATTTAGTTTTAGTTTATTTTTACGATAGGTTAGGCCTATGTCCAGCAGTGGAATGTAATAGGCCGATGATGAAGGTGATGTGATAAAATAATCAAGATAAACACCTACAGCACAAAGAAAGCTAAATTTATAACAGCTGTTACAAAAACAGTGCTAAAACGAGTGATTGTATGATCAAAGTGTTGGTTAACGAAAGCACTGTCCATTGAAAAGTTACATTATAGTAACCTGTCAACAGTAAGATAATAAAAATAAGTTACACTACATGAAAAATGGAAAGATTATCTTAGGGATTAATAAACTTGTCGTAGCAATACATAATTGTAACCAATCCAATTTAATACGAACCTAACATAATAGTTGAACAATCCACGTTGAAAATAGTGTCATTCTCAAACTGAAATATATATTCGTGTTCATCCCATCCCGCAAGTATGAATCCCGGCTGGGAATCGAACCTAATGTAGCCGCTCCGCAAACAGGATCAGCAACTACGAAAACAGACTAGTGATATATACAATTGTACTGTAAACAAATTTTTATTTATCTATTATATTTTCGTCGTTATTATCTCCGTACGCCAGTGCCACGGGAAGTTATTAAGCAATTACGAACTAGTAAGGTCAGTATTAGCATAATTGATTCGGTCAACTGATTTATGCTAAGCTCAGTCCGCTAATGAGGTGCATTCACAGACATCGCATATTAATGAAATGTTAACTATGTAGATTTTGACGCTAGCGAAACAGTTCTGTTGTTGACATTGTTGTGTTAAACAAACGACAAGTAATTTAAAATTTATCATTAATAATGATGATGATAGCAGTGTTAGCCTAGTTGTTAACAATTCAGCCTCTCACTCCGAGGGTCCTGAGTTCAAATCCATGGCGCGCACCTCTTTATAAAAGTGCGTTTTAGGTTTAAATACCACTTGCTAACGGTGAAGGAAATCATCGTGAGGAAATCTGCACGCCTTAGAATATACAAAAAAAAATTCTAAGGTGTGTGAAGTCTGCCAACCCGCACTTGGCCAGCGTGGCAGACTATGGCCTTAAC
>DWJK01002312.1:0-14872 GCA_018248815.1 Croniades pieria auraria
ATCACCGAAGGGGTAGGCAGAGGAGTGTAGTAGTATATTACCACGTTTCACCAGTTACGTTTACGTCCCATGGAGTAGGTGGTGAGCCTATTGCCATACACCGGGCACAGACAAGACTCCGAGTCACTCCTAGAAATTCTAAATTAGAAAAATCCAATAGTACCCGACCCGGGATTTGAACCCAGGTCCTCCCGTTCGACAATCGCGCATGCAACCAATCGACCAACGAGAACAAACGCATTAACGATTGCAAAATGTGCTTTCATGAAGTTTAATGAAATTTTACTAAAAAATCATTTAAATGCTACAGATGACAGTGATTAAATTAAGATGTAAGAACAATAGTAAGATAGAAATGATATAAAAAAAGCTTCGAATAACTTTTAAAAGCAAAGTATGGGATGTTAAAAAAATAACGAACGTTAAGTAGACGCAAAGTCGCAAGCACAGTGTGGAGCGACCCTTATAGGATGTCGGGCGGCAGATGTTTTCGATATAAATTGAGTTACGAGACTTTACAAGTCAAGTATTCACCGCGGCTCCCAACCAAACGTTTAATTTTGATTTCGTTTGAATTACTTAAAAACTTTATTATTTTTGTCCGTTTAAAATGACCCAAATAAATGCCTACTTCTTTATATGCAATATTTAATTTTAGTGTTATGTAATATATATATATATATACTTAGTTTCTTCTTGGTGGAAGGTTTTATTGGTTTCGGAATATCACTCGCTATCGCTTTTCCTGTTTCCAGTATCAAGTGATGGTCTTGTTGACGCAGTTTTAAAAAATACAACGCTATGGATTATGTACTTTACGTAATGTTTTGTTATGTTTCAATGTTAATTCGAATATAACACGCTTTTAATTACCGAAAAGGCAGGCAGAGGAGTGTAGTACACTCCCAAGTTCCAGTTACGTTATACAGCCCACCAAGGAACCTGTCTTGGTGTGAATTAGTTTTGTACGAAATAAAATAGATAATATTAGAGTATAATACATACAATATATATTTTTCTAATACATATTTAGTGAGTATTTATACACATGATTAAAAATATACCGGCTTAAATCACGTGCGTTTTTTGGGATGGCCCGACTAGTTTCGTGACTGTACGAGGTCCTTCCTCATGAGTTCCTGTCGCTTGCAGCGAGGTCGCGGCGGAAACGGTATATATTTCCAATAAGCGTCACAACCAATTCATTTCACCTAATATAACTCTGACTTCTTACTGGTGAGGAAGCTGAAGTAAATTTCCTCACCTAACATTTCCGTTATTATTTTTAATTTTAAAACAGTAAGGACATGCAATGTACAGATTTATGGTTAAAGGAATAAAATATTGTCTATTATTAGAGCTGAAGATTGAGCACAGTGGCGTGCAATAGAAGAGGCCTATGCCCAGCAGTGGACGGGGGTAAGCTGATGACGATGAATTATATGAACGATTACTTCGACATACTTTACTGTAGTACACTAAAATTGCCTGTACATTAAAATGTACTGCCTCGTTGGTCGAGTGGTTGCAAGTGCGACTGCCGATCGGGAGGTCCTGGGTTTAAATCCCCGGTCGGGTGTTATTAGATTTTTCTAATTTAGAATTTCCAGTAGTGACTTGGAGTCTGGATCACCACCTATTCTTGTTCTTAAATTAGATGTATTTAACACAGAGCTCGTTTATATGGAAAATTGTGGAGTATGGCCGTTTTATAAGCGTATAATATATGTATGATTAGTTATGGTAATAACGACGGAAATGAATTTTGTTGTAATATATAGTTATTATTACTTTTATTGTATCGTCACGCCAGGTCCCATAAGGGTTGAACAGAGAGTACCAAGTGCCATACATCTATCCCCTACGAACTCAACGTGGCACTTTTAGGTTAGGAATTTTGTTTTAAATTAATTTGTTCTAATAATTTCTGAATCAGATCTAATGATCTGCACTCCTCTGCCTAACGTTAGCGAAATACAGGCGTCAAGACAGAGGAAAAAGTGTTATAGTTATAAAACGCTGAGGATATAATTTTGAGCTAATTTTGTATTAGGCTTTCATACTTTCGAAACGTAATTTCACGCTCATAATCTCCAAAGGGACAGACAGAGAGTATAATACACTTCCATGTTACAACAGTTACGGTTACGTCCCACCATGGAAAAGAGGGTCAGCCTATTGCCATGCACGGGACACAAATTTACATTTAAATTTTGCACCGGTCTTTCTGAATATGATTTTGTTATAATTTAAATACACGGTTTTGCAAACTTAAAGTTAAGTAAGAATTTTAAGCTTAAGTAATAAATGTAAGGTTGCGTACGTGCTGTGATAACATAATCACAAGATTTATTATCAACATTTAATTTGTCACTTAACTAAGTTATTAAATAGAAAAACAGTAAAGAAAAAATTTTGTTTTGCACAAAAAATGTCCGCGTGAGGACTATGTACGGAATTTTTATATTTTTACTCCGCATGTCTTAAACAACATTACGGAAAACTCGAAGCTTTGCTGATATCCTCACGACGGTTTCCTTCACCGATATTAATACCTAAACGCATATTATGTTGTAGGTAAATAGGTACGTGCCAGAATTTGAACCCGAGACCTCAGGAACGGGAGACTGAACCACTAGACTGTCACTACGCTACCATCTCCTGCCAATGTAAATATCATTTATATATCGTAAATTCTGTTCTGTATTTTTAATATTACATAACGTTGGCCTTTAACTAGATAAACGTGGGAGTGTGCCACATTCCTCTGCCTACCTCTTCGAGGATTACAAGCGCGATGTTACGTTCTTTTTCTTACGTTTTATATAACTTTATTAATATTATCGAATAAGAGTTTATTAAATTAAAAAGTTCTGTGTTGTAACGGACATGAAATAGACATAACTCGTTTAATAAATTATTTATTATTATTAAAATTACATTATTCTTTCCTGTGTTCTATTACATTATAAATCCTATTCAATTTGCATCGACTGTTAGTCCTATTGCATCAGTTAGTTATTGTATAGGAACACTTTATTGTACAGTGCTTATAAGCCATGACATAAGCCGAATCGTGTTACCGCAGAACATTCACAAGAAAGAGTTGAGTAAGACATTTCGTACTGGTTTTACTGCATTAGACTGTTTTCTTATTATGTGTACTGTTCTCTGTCTACACCGAAAGGGACCTAGCATGATGATATAATAATAATAATGTAATACAATAAAAGCAATAACATACTAGGAGGATAACATTAAACAAACCGTTATGTGAAAAATTTTGTACATAATTTTATCATATTAGGTATTGTCTGCTCTGTCTACTTCATAAGGGTCTTGGTACGATAATATTATAATAATCATATAATATTCAAATAAACATTAATGTGCTGCGAGGAAAACATTGAATAGAGAGAGCTGAGTAGTTTTGTACCCAATTTTACATTTGATATAATTACCTTATATAGCTCCCTGCCTACCCCATAACAATCCTGCCGTTATAATATAATAATACAAATATAAAATCAGCAACAATGAGCTACGAAGCCAATATCAAGAGAGAGGGTAATAAAAAATTTCGTTTCTAAGTTTATTAGATCCGCTCTACCGCTGTTACGAGTGGAGATCCGAATCTAGCGGTGAAGATAAACAGGTTCGCAACCTTCTCAGCAGCAGGTTTGCGAGCACCATCCGGTTTATTCGACGCCGACCGACAAATAGACATTAATATTAGCAACAGAATGCAGGTGCTTTCCAATGTGCGCAGGCGATTTGCCTAGATTTGTATCTATCGTGTATAATGTCTGAAACCGGTGTTTGTATTCTTTACTGAAGTAGCTGTGCTGTTTAAAATGTTATATGCTTAATAACGCGCTTATATCAATGACATTTTAAATACCGGTCTAAAGTATGTTTAAATCTACGCTGTGTATGAAATACTTGGGGTATGAAAGTATGGTGAAAAATGTACCGGCTTAACTCATGTACGTTTTTCGGGATGGCCCCACTAGTTTCGGACATGTACGACGTCCTTTCTCATAAGAGCCCGCCACTTGCAGCGAGGTCGCGACGTTTTTAATCGTGTATATAAATACTCACGAAACATTTAATAGCACGCAAATATGGCATTAATATAGATTATTAGATAAATAAACGAAAAAAAACGCAACGAATATGAAAATGTCCATTTTAGGACGAAAGTTCAAGATTACGCCCTCGAGAGCGCGGTCGTTGCGCGCGCGCCAGGCGCTCGACTGTCAATGTTACTACATAGCCGCCATCTTGCTCACTTGAGCTACGAGCTACGAGTTACGACTAATGCTCCCGCGTTTCAAACACACCTGTCGCCTTCATTATTTACACTATTATCCTTTTACATTATTGTACATGTTTTAATCTCTCTGTAATTATGTGCAATTTAAATATTAAAAAGTATTCTTGCAAATATTATGAAGTACAGATTAAAAATAAATAGATTGTGTAAGTGTTTTTAAACTGTAGAAGAATTTTAAGAATACATGTCAAATTCAAACCACCTATTCACATAGCGTATCTGAAAGTAGATACGTGTTTATAATAATAATAAAAAAAAAAAATTAATATTTGATTTTAATAAAGCATTGTATAAAAACATAATCCGTTTCAGGACGCCAGTTCAAGAGCGCGCCCTCGACAGCGCGGTCCTTGCGCGCGCGCCAAGGCGTTCGGCTGTCAATGTTACTACATAACCGCCGCCATCTTGGTTGCGAAGGCTAATGCTTCTGCGATACAGCCACACCTGTCGTTATGCGGTACGAGAAATAGACGTTAAGATTAGAACGGCCAGGTTCCTTTTACAATATAGACTTATTTAGCATTTTATTTACTGCTTTTACATTACGTTATTACTATGTTTAATGCACACAAAGATTAGTTGTTTTTGGCACATGCCTTGTCATACTGGTTTATAAACTTATAACTATGTAACGACATATAAAGTTCTATTTTTAAATTAACATACGATTGTGAGAGCTGTATTGAACTTTTATATCTCAAAATGTTGTGTTCGATATTTAAATAGCTGTATCATGACAAAAATAACATTCATGGACAGTAAATGGACGTTAAAAATATATTTAGTAAGCGTTTTGTTTATTTAAAAAAAAAATTTACATGACTTTTCTTTTATTTGAAGTCCCACCCTAAGCAATACACATTTAAAAGTAATGTTTCTGATTGATATATCTTTTCCATTTTTTTTATTTAAACGAAAGAGATAAAAGCTTTGTCGATTAAGATTTAATTATGATTCTACAAAAACTCCGGAATGTAATAACGCCGCTATTTTTATTTTCTTTGCATATTTTTCTTGTGATTAAGGTAGGGCATAATGAAAAAGAGATCATGTTGATATTTTGATTCATTTAACTGTCACAAAAATTCTGAGGGCGTGCACTTGAACTTTTAAATTCCGAAATGTCAAATTACCTGGTCGCATGCTTCGCGTTTCGGCCAGTTTCGTCAATGTCAATGGTTTTATGTTTATTCTCTTTAAGTAATGATTTTGAAGTTTATTGTAGTCTTTATATCCTTAAAGTTATATAAATCCTTAATATTTTTGTCTCATGAATATAGAATAAACATGTCAGGTTTATTCGTATACTTGATGCACGGTGCTCTCTGTCTATCCCGTGGCTTAATAATCGATATTATAGAAATATTTTTTTTGTGTAGAATAATTAAATAGTTAGCCATCGAAATCAACTGAAACACAACTAAACCAAGAATTGTAGAAATAATTATTACAGATAGTTTTTTATTCTTCCTAATATTAGTCAAAAACAAATCTTGCCGTAGTGTTTATTATATAGGACGTAGTAATATTATACAAACGGCATAAAAAAAAAAAAAAACTAAAATTAAAAAAAAAAACATTTCTTTGCCCATGTTGGCGGGACGTATTTTAAGTACATGTGCAGTTTTTAAATGTAGGTTACATGACCAGCCCGTATCAGACTTCCTGAATGCAACGATGACCTGTTTTCAATGTAAAAATGTTATTTTTATGTAACGACCGGCCATCTTTATCATTTCGTTATAAATGCAATGAAAAAATATTAATAAACCAATAAAAAAAACTAGAAGTACATTTGAACTAAATGTACATTTAAGCAAAAAAAAATAAAAATTACCGGTGCGATTAATAATACTTTTACTTTATTAACAATATGCTTTTCTGTTTTGTTCCGTACTTTTTATATTATTCACCATATTCATGTTAAATAATTTTAATTTTAAAAGTGTTTTTAATAACATGACAATGAATTATTTTATTATCATACAAATATTTATTAAGAATGAGTAAATGTACCTACTATAATATGTCATGATATTATTAAAATATCGTTTTTAATGAAGTAATTCTAATTTTAACGATTTATTTAAAAGGATGTTAATATAATTTACGAAAGTTTTAACCCAAAAATAGTTTTGACGTTAGTAAATTAAATAATTTATTATGAACCAATTAATGACTTATTAATCAAAACAAAAACTTTCGCCCGGAAGTACATACAGTTTTCGGACGTAGTTAAAATAGTTCTAAAACGGATAACGAGTAAGAAATACTCTAATTACTTTAGTAATAGTTAATATGTGTTTAATTAAATGTTAAATTTGTTGGATAAAAGTGTTTAATTGACGAATTATAACTAAAACGTCAGACCCACGGCGGCCGTAAAAGTTCCGACGGCACATTTTAGCCTACGACCCCGTTGTCGTTAAAAAATTATAATAAACTACAATGAAAATCGCGTAAATTTTCACTTTTTACTCACAAATGTCATTATAGTTAATAATAAAGTGTATATTTTTAACAATTGCGTGATACGAGATTTCCGAAAATGTTTTTTTAAAGTCCGAAAAGTTGTGCCCGGCTGAAAGTTTCCGAATTAGTGCCGGTCATATTTATTATATTACGAAGTTAAGGACATCTATTGAGAACAAATCGCATAGAAAACGTGAATAGTAATCTTTACATCGTCATTGGCCTTCGATCAAAATATAGGTTGCAATTTATTAACACACACACGCGCGACTCACGCACACGTTGAAACGACGTATTCATAGAAAAAGAGTGGGACAGATAATGTTAACGAGTATAGGTGGGGCGCGATGGAGGGGGGCTCGTAAGAAAAACACAAAAAATGTGCGTGAACCCCACGCACACAGCAAC
This sequence comes from Croniades pieria auraria, assembly GCA_018248815.1. NCBI lineage: Eukaryota > Metazoa > Arthropoda > Insecta > Lepidoptera > Hesperiidae > Croniades > Croniades pieria. The sequence goes on from DWJK01002312.1 coordinate 7,217, forward strand.
ACGTGTGCGTTCCGTCGCACGCACACACGCGGCGCCGAGTCAAGGAGAACACAAGATTAAGGGCGCAATTTCCAAATGAAATCTGAAGTTTCTTTGTGCGATTGCACGTACTTACATGCGTCAGAGGTGGCCGTGTCCTCCTCGGTCCAGTTTGACACTTCGGTGGTAATTTTTGTAAAAAAAAAACCAAAAAAACAACGAAAAAGTTGGGATGGCCGGCGCGTCACCCGGTCATCAACACACACAAATCCTTCAGCCGTAGCTCGCGGCGGCACTGTCACTGCTCGGTGTGTCGCAGCACATCACGATTGTGATACACTAAATATTATCCCTATAATCTGTCGCTAATAAAATATATTCGGGTCCTAAGTTTCCATCTGATATGTGTGCATCGCAGGCTTCGTGTTTGGAAAGTTTGAACGCACTCTACTCGGGAGCGTAGTAAAAATTCCACTGGATCGCAAAATACTATAGTAGACTTTCTTTATTATAATTCGCACGAAAAACCACTACGCGATTGATATGAATAATATTATTATTATATATTTTAACTTTATTTTTGATTTTTATGTAAAATTTAAAAATATTTTTTTTAATTTCGGTTCGTGTTTATTTGGAGGTTTTTAGCGGTTGCGTCGCGTGTTGTGATCGTATGTCGGGCTGGGAGCGGAAATGCGACTCTCTGGCGTTTGTGCATAGGAGGTACTGCACCGAGCGCGCACACTGTACTAGCGGCCGCGCGTACTTAGCCATTACCTTGTGTTTACTGCGCGCCCGCCGCCGCCCCGCGCGTCTTGGTCCTCGCCGGTCCGCGCGCTGCAGCCCGTACCGAAACGAACCAGCGACATTCGATTGTTTCCCGCCAAATTTGGCCCCAATATATTCAAAATGCACCATAAAATTATAATTTAGACCATGATATGCAAAAAATCTGTGGCAACATTCAAAAAGGTATGTTTTAAAGTTAAAACGTCAAAATATTTAATGAAAATAATAACAAAAAACTATATCTCCTTGTTCAAGAAAACAAAATTATACGTTGAAGTAATATTCAGAGTTACACAGATAAGAATTATACATCAAAATGTTTATGAATATTTTGTGTTAATCTCATAGCCAAAATTGTATCTTTAATAATTGTAAAACACTATTAATATTTAATTATTATAAGTAGACACTAAAATAAATCATAGAAAAGTTCAAACTCATTCACAAAGCTAATGCTCGAGGCTCAAGACCCCTCGGCCGCGCTACACCGCACACAAACACAAAGTGCAATATCAAGCACAGGGGCTACATCTGTGTGAGTGCCCGCGCTTGTATGAACCTGAACCTTGCGTTTCAGTTATACATTCTTATCTTATCCCTTATATTAATCAAATCACTCCTTAATTTAACTACATCAATATTATAAGTCACTTTGACGAGTTGCGCAATAATAATTGAATATTGCGCGAATTATTCAAAGTTGAAAATAGAACGCTATTTTCCCGCTAGTGTGCAAAAGTGAATTTCAGTTGTAGTGTGTGCTTTTTTATCGTTTTTTTCTCGGCGTGTGGGTGCGTTCGATTGTGTATTTATTGTGGGCGCGCGTCTGTGTGCGTCGCGGCGGTGTGTGGAGAAGTTCTTGTAAGAAATGGTTCGGTGAAAAATTCTGTCGGTTATCGTATAGATGGCGTTGTTTCTACGATGCAAAATCGTCTCTATCACAAAATTATTATCGGAGCGCCGTCGCTGTTGCAGCGCGCTGCTCCTAATGCGGTGACGCTTAGAAACAGTCCGTAAAAAGTGCTTTATTAAAATGTAACATTGACCATTTTTTTTATATTTCGCTAATTATTTGTAGATCTTCAGTGTTTTTAGTATTAATATTGCAACTCAATAATTTCCGCAATTTTTAATAGTTTTGAATAGCTTTGTTTTAAAAGAGTTTTATGTTGAATCTTTTAATTTAATATATAACTTTCACCAACATTTTGCTTTGAATTAAAGAAAAATGCTTAAATTATTGTAAAATATATCAAATATAGTTATTTTTGTAGTATTAAATGGGTAACGTTAGGTAGAAATACATAGACGACTTTACAACTCTACCTACCAATACAGAGGTGGGTAGAGTTTGTGTGGTAGACTAATTTTATGGCAATTCAAAGGGATAGGAAGGGATAGTACAAATAAGCGTTCTAAACGTCATTGACAGAGATAACAAGACCTATGACTCATTATGAGTAGAGTTCAGTAGAATTCACGATTCCATTTAAATGTATTTGTTTGAACTCTATTTCCGAGCTACGGTGAGCTTTAGTTTCAGTAAATAAAATATTCAATAGATGACATGAAAAATGTTACATGAATACTAAACTAAGGCCTAGTGGGAATTATAGTCTGCTCAATCTCCCTTGACCAGCGGAGCAGACTATGACCTTAACCCTTCGGTCCTAAGAGAACACTTATGCCCAACAGTGGTCCTACAAAAAGATTCTTAATGTTGAACATAAAGGCCTATATCCTCGATATCCTTACTTCCTGTTTTTACTTTAACACACTGACCGGATTCACGCTTAACGTAATTTCAGGAGGCTTTTAACGTTTACATAAAAGTTACTATGAACATTTTCAGATACGTTTTTAAATTGCGTCGTATACGGGAAATATATTGTAATGATATTAATAATAATTGGGAGTGGTCTACACTCCTCTGCCTACCTCTTCGGGGATAACAGGCGTGATGTTACGTTGTATTGTAATGATATTAATAATTATATACGTCTTCATTGATTGGTATAACATTCTTTTTCGACATGTTTTTTTTTAATATTTAGCCTAGCAAATAGGCAGACGGGCCACCTGCTGGTAAGTGGTCACCGTCGTCTATTGACACTTGCAGCACCCGAAGAGTGGCCAACGCTTTGCCGGCTTTGAAGGAGAGCTCTCTTTGCTCTTTTCTTGAAGAACCCCATGTCATAATGCTCCGGAAAAACCGCGGATGGAAGCTCATTCCACATTTTGCAGGTGCGCGGTAAAAAGGATCGTGAAAACCGAACTGTGGAGGACCGCCACAAATCCAGTTGATGCGGATGAAACTTCTTTAACTGGGAGAGAATGCCATTAGCCATTAAGTACGCCCTTGTAACCCTTAGTTTAAGGTGTTACAAAACAGTAAATAAAAGAATAAATCGATTCTAATCGGGCCAAAGTTTTATATGACAGACAGCGATACGTCAGTGTCTTATCAAATTGTTTAGAATAAATCGTGTATGACATTCAACAAAGCATTTTTTTTTTCATTTTTAACACAACATATAGGATCCTGCCTGAATTACATGTTATAACACTGAGAGCGCTAGTTTTATTTTACACGGCTGTAAAATAGTTACATTTCATAAAGTGATACACTCGTAATTGTTTCATTAACTGTATGCGTATATAAAGAAAGTGTGAATAATAAAATCGGATAAAATAGACTTAAACGTATATATTTCAATCAAATCAGATATGTCTTAAGAGAAAAGAAAGTCAAAAGTACGTTTAATAAACGAACAAATATATTGACCATTGTCAGTACCGTAACCGCTAGAAATAAATAGGCTCTGGTTACCCCTTTGGTATATAGGCGTGAAAATATTTATGTGTATATAAATACAAATTTATTATCATTTCCTTGCATAGTTTTAAACTGAATCAGGCTCAACGCAAATACACATAGAATTGGTAGCTTTATATTCGGTCACCCTTCCATTTTTGTGTTTTTGCTGGTGACTACCCCATAATCATTGATTTGAGTGCACAGTCTAGCAGCTGGCCAAATACAGGTTGGCATATTTGACACGCCGTTCAGAAACATTAAACGGACGTACGATGTGGAGGTTTCCTCGCGATGTTTTCCTTTAAGGTTATTTAAAGCGATATTGTCTTTTAAATATTACATATAACAAAATATTTGATTTTATCCTTGTCACAAAGCATCGTCTATAGCATTTGTGCATAACATTTATCCCTATAGACTATAGTATAGAGGAAAACCTTGTGAAGGTCGATACAATGGCAAAATTATGACACGATAAACCCTTAAACATCCTTGAACAAAGGACTTTGGTAATTAATACAGGATCATGTTACTGTTGATAACGTCATGATGCGACCACTTGTGTTTTGTCTGAATCGAGTCAAATTACGTAATCGTTCGACAACTTCGAAATCTCAATAATTTTACCTGAATCCTCTGTTTTTCTATTTAGCTAAACGCTTTGTTTTTCTCTACACAAACTGTGTCAAATCTTACTCTTGCGTGGCTCCAATATGCTTAAAAAATGAAACAAAGATTTTTCTTCGCATATAACATAAACATTATTATAGAAATATTTCAATATATTGTAGATTGTGTTTTATTTTGCAACATATCCTACATGAATATATGAACTGAAGCATTTTTACATACATTTTCGTTTCCAATTTTTGCAATTAAACTGTATATTATCACTTAATCCAAAAACTATATTTAAATACTAAAATATTTTAACTGTAGTATATGATAAAGACCCACAGTCTTATATTGAATAAACAAATTATAAAAACAAGTAAAGTCTATAAAATCCACCATTTCGGCGGACGTTATCGGCGTCAAATTTATTTCCAGATTCCTGGACGACCGTGCGTGCGGCTGATTGACCTTCAGCTGATATAAAACCTCCATTAGACTTCTTTATCTTCGCCTTTTTGGAAAAAGGAACTTTAGACAGACAGACTTCACACACCTTTAAAACATTAGTGAGATTATTACTACCGCCATCAGATGACATTTATTATTTTATAAGGTATCAAAAAGCGAGAAGCTAAAATGTAAAACGGCTTGCAGCTTGCAGCATTTGAAAGAAACTTGTTAATATTGAATGGAAATGTACCAAAGTGTATTTTATTGTTATTTGCCAGAGGCGATCGCAAACACTCGACGCATATTTATAACCTTACTAGCGACCCGCCGCGGTTTCGCACGTGTGGTGTTCCTAATAAAAAAAAATGAGACATCTTCCGTTTAGAAATGAAATTACAATTAAAATACAATAATTTGATTCATGCATTGTTACGAATTGATGAAAATTTGGTGCACACGAAATGAGGCCAGTAGAAGATGGATGGATGGTTGGATATCCATCCGCCAGTAGAAGAGTCAACAAGAATGTTCCCATTGCCACTGTCTAATAATGCCTTTGAGAAAACCTCTGCCGATATGTCATTTTGTAACGCCGTCTATTCGTTCTATTGCGATTTAAAATGATGGAATACAGAAAAAATGTTTTTTACGTCTTTCCGTACAAGTTTCTGAAAATGATCTTTTACTAACCTAGTCCTGATAACTACAAACATAACAAAAAAGAATTTGGTGCAGTCGTTCTGAAATTAAGCGCGTACATGTATTTCGACGATTCGTTTTTATTTATATTTTAGAAATCGAAACGCAGCGCCATCTACTTTATTATCTAAGTTAGGTAGGCGTATTTCCAGATTAACTAATACCGCCATCTGTTGGATACTTATAAAATTAATCAATACTATAATGATTTATCATATAAAAAAATTTGCAATAAAAACATTGCGGTCTTTAATCGAAATAATTTATAGCCTGCACTTTAGCAAATTTCATTAAAATCGGTCCAGTAGTTTCGGAGATTGGCCCGGACAAAAATCGTGACACGAGATTTTTGTACATAAAGATTAGCCATTTTAGCACACATTTAATTATTGCGTTTCTTTTTGCTGCTAGAGGTAAACCTGTTCTGATATTGTGGAAAACAACCCAAATTAATGTAATAAAAGCAAAAGTATTTCGGTTTGTTTGTTAATTGTGTGTTACCATTTAATGTTAAAACTGCTGTATCAATTACGATAATATGAAATTTAGAAATAAGTAGGTAGTTTATTTTTTCTTTCTCATTGTTACTGGAAAAAGCGCCAAGTATTCATATTAGCGACATTATAGTCGGAATGTTAAAAGTCTTAGTAGTCATGTATTTATATATTCCTAGTAAGACGATGCAAGAACCAGTTTTTATGCTCGTAAACAACTAATTCAACGAATTCGGTTGCTAATTTTGTTTTTTTTTATTTCATGAAATCCTCACGTGATTGTATGTTACATTACGTTTCTGTTTTCACTACATAAAAAAACTGTTAAAAAAATCGATAAACTCGGCAACATTCTTTGAATCAAAAAGAATCAAAAAGTTAACAGAAAACGAAATAATTCATGAGCTATAAAAAAGACTAAAAAAGACAACAATTATTAGTAGTAGATACGATTACATACATTATGAGAGCTTTTATTATCAGCCCACAGTACGTAAATTTTATATTAAAATCATCATGGGGCGTAATGATCAAAAAATAAGTCCAAATACGACAGCAAGCCTATCTTAAGCCAAGGGCTATATTTTAAGCCAAGGGCAGAATCAACCGTTTGCCCTGTTCCAAAATAAATTAAACAATTACACAAAATATTAACATACAACGGCAAGAGATTATAGGCAAAAATTGCATAGGACCTATGCGTACGACGAATACTACGTATTGGGACGGTTAATGTCTAGTTCAACATGTACTTTGAGAACCATACAAGCCGTCCAAAATAACTTGAGACCTGCCGGCTATATTGTATGTATTATATGGAAGAGCAGGGTATCCTGGCATTGGTAAGAACTTATGTATTTAAAAGGATGTCCCAACAACGAGTGACTATATTGCTTTGATGACAATAAAATTATTTTTACTTTTTTTCATTGTTTTCATTGTCATATAAAACGTAGTAATTTCGTCCTTTATCAATTTCAATTGAGTTATACTAGTTACCAATCTCTTGGATTCTATGAAATATGATACGAGTTTTTTTTGCCCACTGTACCGACACGCGCTGTGACCTCATCACGCGGGACAAGTTATTGTTTACGGGTTACACTCGCGGACAGTTTGTTATCTAAATCCAACTGGGGAGGTCATGACCAACTTTTGTACAAAGCACAATGTTTACATGAACAATTGGTAAAGTAACGGTGTACTGATACAACGGTATAACCATATACGATAAAATATATACAGTTATATTTTATGGTTAATAAAATAAAATCAGGAAATGTGTCAATGTCTATATTTGTAATTTTTACTTATTATTCGTCCTTCTTACTGTAATGCTGTAATTGTGAATGTTAATAATTGTAATAGTGTCTCGGGACAACTCGGGCATGGCCATCGGATCCTAAATTTGGTAGCGTTTCTGTTGTGGTAAGCAACCAGCCGACAAGTTACATTCATATGTTTATAAATATACATATATTAACACAAACAAATCTCTATACAAACAGATTACAACTAAACATACAAGAATTATTAGTGATTAACAAACAAATATTTGCTCTGGCTAGAAAGGAATCTCACAACTCTCGACTCGAGACCTACAATAAATTATCTCCGGAGAAAGCGTTTGAAATTAATAAAAATTTACATTTGAATTGAACAGATAAAAAAATAGTTTTTTCTGACACTCTTATCGTTTTTTTGTTGGATACGGACGATAGAAAATTAAGACGGCTTTGCTACGATTAAAATAGAACTTCGAAATGGTTCAAGGTAACCCCTTACGACTTCGGAACTTGTCAACTACAAGCA
>DWJK01002313.1:0-14872 GCA_018248815.1 Croniades pieria auraria
CCTACATTCATATACCTACATTCATATACCTACATTCATATACCTACATTCATATACCTACATTCATATACCTACATTCATATACCTACATCATATACCTACATTCATATACCTACATTCATATACCTACATTCATATACCTACATTCATATACCTACCTATAATTACGAGATGAAACAAACAGAGTGCTTTTTATTTTAATAGATTTGTGTGAAAAATATTATATCACTTTCTTCATACACGCATCTTTTCAAACATGAACCTACTGAATGCAGTATGGTTACAAGATGCTCACCCGCTGCCGGAGCCACCAACGATACCGATCTTCTTGCCGGCCGGGATGCTGAAGCTGAGCTTGTTAAATATCGGTTTCCCATTTATATACTTGAAACTGACATCTCTGAACTCTATCGTGGCCGTCGTGGCGTCCACTTTGAGAGGTGGTGCTTGTTCTTTCTCCTGTAATGATTATTAATAATTGTTTTATTTATACAGATTAAAACTAGTAACAATACATGCTTAGATAGTTCGAATTTCTTACAAGAATGGCAAATTAATACATCACACAATAGGCGTACAATGCTAATGTTGATAGATACAAGTGTCGGGAGAGTCCAAGACTTATCTCGATTAAATGCGTCAGATACTGATTGATTGAGGAGTCTGATGTATCAAGAGATAGACAAAAGATAGGGTAGGATATATGGTACTCAGTGCCCTTTGCCTACCTCTTAAGTGACCCGATGTGGTGATTTAATAATAACAGTACAATTATGAGTATTGCTATCTCTATTTAAATGGTTTTGTCTATTACTATAGAGAGGGTCAAACTCAATGAACACCCACCCGTATCCTGGACTGCACAGTCATTAAAGTGAACATGGTCTGCATATCAATCAGCGCTTGTCTGACCTCCCTGTACACAGAACCGAGGAAACCCAACGGGATGGACAGTTGGAACAGTAGACCGTTCACCATCACGAGGTCGCCTACTGTCATGTGTCCTGGAAATAGGAAACGATTATGCTATTTGAAGGAAATTCCATATTTATTAACAGTTACAGATAACGAATTATATAAATCCATGAAATATATGTAATAATCCAACATTTATATAAGAATAACCAATTTAATAAAGTAATAAAGTCACTTTAGTTTTAGATAAATATTTTGCATGTGATTGTTTTTACCCTCTTTTTTTCACTTCTATAGTTATAATACTTATAATATATATTTTAACTCCCTTTTTTCTCTCTTAAATGTACTGCCTCGTTGGTCGAGTGGTTGCAAGCGCGACTACCAAACGGGAGGTCCTGGGTTCAAATCCCGGGTCGGGTACTAAGGGAATTTTCTAGTAGTAACTCGGAGTCTGGATCTGTGCCCGGTGTATGGCACCACCTATTCCATGGGACTTAAACGTAACTGGTGAAACGTGGGAGTGTACTACACTGCTCTGCCTACCCCTTCAGGGATTACAGGCATGATGTTACATTTACGTTTCTTAAATGAACAGTGGAAAAACTGCCAATATATTTTAAAAATTCGGTAAACTACGGTAAGGGTTTTTTTATATTCGGTTCGGGTATACCTTTCGCGATCTCACTGGCAGCCATCAACATGATAATACTGAGTCCCCCGCTGAAGATGGCGTGCTGGCCAAAGTTGAGCAGCGCCAAGCTGGAGGCGGTTTTGAGCGAGGCGTCTTCGTACTTTTTGAGGCTCGCATCGTACTTTTCCAATTCGTATTTCTCGTTGTTAAAATACTAGAAATTAAAACATATATTTCAAAGTTTTTTCTTCATTTATCACTTCCTTACACGAGCTAGTTCCAGTTCCAAAATGTTTAGGTGTTATAAACTTCAATATTTTTGTTGTAACAGTATATTTTACAATTATTACATGGTTCACACACGGAATTAAACAGTAGACGTACATAATTTTTTTTATATTATTAAATCAGAAATTAATAAGATTAGAGTGCTATAAATCAAGTGTATTGACATGTCCCCTTTTTTATGGTATATAGTCAATACAAAGTGCAAATACAACTTTAAAAAAATAACAACTGGATCGTGTGCCCTTGACAAGTCGATAGTATTACCCAAGGCAACGTTTCGCGCTTGAGTTTTGCAATTATAATATTTAAATAAGAACAAATAAATAACAAAGGCCTTATCTATTATGTACATAATAGAGTAATAATTACAGATTACGCACACTTTATTTTCATGGTCTTATGTGCTTAACATGTGTGAATATCTACTCGTTCAGCGGTGTCAATGTGAGCGTGAGTGAGTCCTGCTGGTAATCGGGAGCGAGCTCGGAGAGGGAGCAGTGTGTACCTTTACGGTTTCGTAGTTGATGAGCGAGTCCACGGCCTTGTTGCCGGCCTCGTTCTCCGCCTTGTTCATGTAGACGCGGAACTTGGTGCGCCACTGCGTCACGGCCAACGTGAAGCCCGCGTACACGCCCACGCAGCCCAGCGCCACGCCTGCGCACGCACACACAAACATGTACATATGTACACGTGTGTGCACACGAATACACACATGCACCTGCAGGTGAACCCATGTACACATATATAGTACCATTGGGTCGTACATCAATGTATTAATATAATTGCTATAGGTCATCAGGAACTAAACTTATTTATTAACAATGTAATTGTATCTAATTATTATCTATATCTAGGTATCTATCTATAATACAGTGTGCATTCAAGAAGGTATTAGATGCTAATACGAACAACAAATCACTTTGGACAAGGTGTATAGGAAACTTTCATCAAGGAAGTAAAACTCGCGAGGAAATGATACCATCTCTCGCTTGGCATTATAGACGCTCATAGAGATCCATATATCATTCAAAACAATGTATTTTGCCATGACCTATCAAATATACACACAAGACTAGTTGGCACGCAATTAGTCCGACCTACATTATTGAAATAATTGCAAGAGACAATGTATCGCACGTCCAACATTAAAATATGACTAAATTACTTCGCAATTTCATTCTACAATATTTCAATATTTCGGGGATAGATATTTATACACAGACGGTGATGAATATAAAGGGAACACGTCAGTTCTGTAAAGATAGTGGTATTTGGCACTTGATGTTCACTGTCTACATCTTAAGGGAGTTGGCGTAATGAAATGTTTCTTTTAAAATCTGTTGTCATTTTTAAACATGCCTTCTGGAAAAACTACACAAGATATAATTAGTATTTTACCTGCGAAAGCCATTCCTCCTTTCAAACCCAAAATAGCTGACACCATGGTCAGTTCAAATATAGTGGGGACAACGTTGAACACCATCGCTGAGAGGACGAAATTTATTGCCCGAGAGCCACGATCGATAGTCTGCAAAAAATTCATGACAATCATCATCAACCTACTCCCGTCCACTGCTGGTCATACATGGACCTCTCCAATAGCCTCTCTCGTAAAAAATAATTAGTTAGACATAGATTGATCAAAGCGTTAAATTGTTTTAAGTTTACGTTATCTCCTAATCTATTCGTACAAATAATATACTGTAATGGACAAAGCTGATATTCATAAAATTGTCATTAAAATGAAATAAATTTTGTTCCCAAGGAATAATATGCCATGCTAATAACAATGCCAGCCTATACCAAATAATAAAAAAAGCAGTACATATTACCTTAGACAAGGCGCCAGTCTGTCTACCCAAATGGAAGCTTAGATCTAAATTGTGCAAATGAGAGAACACATTACAAGCCAGTCTTCTGATGGAATGTTGGGCCACCTTGGCGAACACTGCATTCCTTAACTCATTGAAACCTGCCGCTGTTGCTCTGGCTATACCATCTGGAATCAAGAAAACCCTGATCATTAGAGTCATTTCCTTGATCATGCTATTGTTAAATGATGGTCCAGAATGGACCTCCAGAATGTGAAGGACCAAAGATATGCAAACTTCACTCACTAAACTGTAGGTAGAGAAGAGAATCATAGCTAGCTATGCATCACAACATGTGTGCCCATAAGATCTCACTATACCTGTACTTTTATATTGACGACTTAATAAAACATCCTATGGACTTGAATAAAATACAAGATCATTGTATAAAAACTACTTACATCCAACCAGCAAACTAAACGCGGCAGTACTCAATGCCTGGGGCACAGTCGCCATACCCAGCAATACATCACCAGTAGATGATGTCACAGACTGGTTCACTTCATCCACAGCATATTTGAAGAGGAAAGGCACAGTTATATTCATCACTTTCGCACCAAATAAGAGTGACAGGGACAACATCACTCTATTCCTAATCGCCTCATTGTCCTGTAAAATTGCAAGTCAAATAAATTCAATGTCACCTTTAGAATGCAAAGAATAGTAAATGACAGGGTTTAATTCAACATGGAAGTATTTGTTGAGCCATCTTAGGTAACGCTTTCATTATTGTCTATGTGTATTGTGTATATATTGAATCAGAAATCCAAAATTTTATAGTATTGATTTCAACAACAGCCACTGTTATTATAAGAGTTTTCGATGCCTTAGTGGCTACAGAAATATTTTTAATTGTCGCAATTGTAATTCTACCACTGAAAGATAAAAACAGATTCATTTAATTTTATTCAAGGAGTCCAAAATGAATAAACTACAACACTGTGACTCCAAAAGCTGATTTCTTAATATTTTGGGCACTATGTAATAAAATAAGTATTCCAATTCAAATCTGGTTGTCCTTAGTCATGGAATCTAGCAAGAGATAAGTAGTCTGACTATAAATAAAAAACTTTCTCAAACTAGTGCAACTGTGTTTGTATGACACATTAATTCTTCAATATTATCTCAAAAATATAAATATATGTACTTTGACTAATACTTGCATTGTAAGATCCTCAAAGAAAATTTCTCAAAAGTTACCTTTGGCCATACATACTCCATCATGCCCCTAATCATATCGGCTCCAGAAACCGGCTTGGCATCCCCTAAGTTGATATCTTCACGGGACAGAACAGAAGCGCCTGGATGAAAGCAGTCTCTCTTTTGGATACCTAGGGATGGGAGATTAAATGAGGATTCATTTAGGAGAAAAGGTCAGAGTGAAAATAGAAAGGTTGTGGAAGGATGTAAGAGGGCTACAGGGTTGCCGCATTCCGTCAATGATTAGTATTAAATCATTTAGTTCATCATTAGCTGTTACCACTTAATTAGGCAATTACAAGTTTTCTATGGTGCTATCATCGTCATCAATTTTTTTTCATATGATACTACATAATATTTTTAGAGCAATATGTCAAATAGGTCATGAAAATAATTTAAAGTTATAGGATAAGGACTTACCACCTCATTGGATATGTAGGATTTTTTGTTTTTATCAACATTTAGCAAAAATGTATTTTTGTATTAATTTTAGAATTTGTCTTAAACTGTCTCTTGGACCAGAAACACAGGATTGACAAATTCCATGTTGTATCAAAATTGTTTATATACATAAGTAAAATGTCAACAATAATATGTGATAGGAAAGTATTTAGTCATAAAATCTAATGAAAACATCTAAGTATGTGACAGCCCTGAACAACAAACAAAGGAACAGTGCAGGAGAGGGAGGACTGCTTGTCAACCAGGCATTAAAACAAAACAATGAAAAGTAAAAAACATTAGCACTGGAACTTATGAGTAAATAAATGGTGAATTAGTAATGAAACATACACTATAGAATCTATAAATAATTTCATATTCTATGAAACAAGAGTACACATGTTTTGAATGATTATTTTCATGAACCTTCCCTTCATTATTCTTTGTGATGATTTTTACTACAATTGTGACCGAAAAGTAAGATGAAATATATTATGCATGGGAACAATTAGGAAAATTTGATTTCTTATACAAGGGTGTAAAATACCAAAACACATGTATATAAATAAGCCATGTGCAACTAATAATAATAATGTGACTATTATGTAGCTGGCGGATTATGGTATGGGGTGGCCTGTCTAGTGACAGCTAACCTAACCTAACCTAACCTAACCTAACGTAACCTAACCTAACCTAACCTAAACTGTACCCTAAGCAAGGGAAATGTGGGCAAAAACCCCTCAGGGAGGCTGATGCTGATGCTGATAGACAGGCTAATGATGATGACTATTATGTACATCTATTTGGTATATGGCAGTGTGGATTATATTACATAGTACTCTTGTTCAATGAATGCATACTAATAATAAAAAATAATTTATTATACCTATAATTTTTCATAAATAATCTATTATAATGTTTTTATTATTATTAATACTTAACTATGAACACAATATGAAATAGAAAAATTTTAAATTATAAGACTAAATGATAGCTAGATTTTGTCTGTTAAAATACAATAACTATTTACAGTAAACAAAAGAACAATTTGCATTAACATTAAAATGAGAGGAAAAAAATGGAGGGCATTTATATTATGTTTTCATTAGTTATAAATATAAAAAATGCAAGCAATACAAGTGACAGTTTTATTCTGTTCTCTAACAGTGTATCATGTATGTGGTCTGCATGGTTATTATTTTAAATAAAATACAATAGACATTGATAGTATAACAAATAATTTCTAGAACCACAGATAACATTAAATGTACAGTTAGTGTACATGATTGCAGGTCCAGTATCCAATTTTCAGCTAGGGAAAACATTTTTGGAAAGATCCTGTACACTTGTACTTTTTAAATGTAACATTATCTGCATATATACATATATGTTGATATACTGCCTATTTGTTTTTTTATATAACTGCCATGTTGATAGAGTTGGCTGTAGGCATGACTGCCGATAAGAAGATTCTGGGTTCAAATCCTAGGTTGGGTGCTATTGGATATTTCTAATTTAGGATTTCTAGTAGTCTCTCAAAGTCTAGATTTGTACTGAACCAGGTGTTTAGCAATAGGCTCACCATCTATTCCTTGAGAGTTAAACTTAATTGGTGACACATAGGGGGGTACCACACTCCTCTGCCTACCCCTTCGGGGATTACAGGTGTGGTGGTAAATTTGTTATAATCATATATGCAGATTCTCATTTGTTTGTAATTTAATTAAAATTTTATCAATGTGTCTGCCACTAACCAGTATCAATGCCTCTCAACAAAAAAATCAATCCGGAAAAGACCAGTGGACTATATGCTAAACCCGCTTAGTTTTAATGCTCCACATCCAGCAATGTGGGGTTAATTAGTTACATCATTACATCAAAGCAGTGATAGCCTAGTGATTAAGATTTCAGCCTCTCATTCTGGGGCTGCTAGATTCAAATCCATGGCACACACATCTTTACAAAAGTGTGTTTTAAATTTAAATATCACTTGCTAAAAGTGAAGGAAATCATTGTGAGGAAACCTGCACTTCTTAGAATGTAAAAAAAAAATCTAAGGTGTGTGAAATCTGCCCACCTGCACTTGGCCAGCATAGTAGACTATAGCCTTAACCCTCTTAATATGAGAGGAGACTCATATTCCAACAGTGGATTGACAAATGGGTTGATTATTTCATTTGTTATTAGTTACATCATGAAGAGTAACCAAAACAGAAGGGTTATTTAATCATATTGTTATATACTGCATAATTATATTACATATGAAAATGTGTCTCATTTATGTCCTTACTCTTGTCTTCTTGGTTGGATGCAAGTAATAAGGTTAAAATCAATAACAAAAGTGTAACATAACATTACATCTGTAATCCCCGAGGGGGTAGGCAGAGGTGCATAGTACCCTCCCAGTTTTCACCAATTACATTTAAGTCCCATGAAATACGAAAGTTAGCCTATTGCTATACACAGGGCACAATTTCAGACTCTGAATAACTCCTAGAAATTCTACATTAGACAAATCCAACAGCACCCAACCCGGAATTTGAACCCAGGACCTCCCAATCTGCAGTCATACTTGCAATTGCTCAACCAACAAAAGGCCATTAACAAAAACAATGTCTCAAGAATTCAACAGAAATCTCTCTATAATTAAATTCTATTATGCAAAGTGCCCATAATACTATCACAATGTGAATAATTTCTGTACACTTCTATAATTATTGTCCAGGCTTTATTCCAAGACCAATATTTTAAAACATTATCTTTACTGTTTGTACTATACGTATAAAAATTGTACGACTCCTGTTTTTATGTACTGTATACATGTAAGTTTTAATTGTATTTTTAAATTACATATTTGTTTATTTTAATTTGATTCCAAGAAGGAAAATTTTACTAGGGCCATTTTTATGTACTGTGTTTGTTTAAATTGCATTCACTTTGTACATTAAAACTTTAACTGATAACATAAGCAAACAATTGGTTAACGAATATGTCATGTCACTTCCTAAACACAGTGCAAGGCCAATAGATTACGCAACTGTGGTAAATCAAAAACTATCCAACCCTTCCAATCGTACATCGCAAAATCTAAATAGGTTTATAAGAAATTTGTATCATTATACATACCAACGGGAATTTTGCCCGTTTTTGGTTTGTTTGCCAGAACCACTGCCAAAACATTTTTTGCCGTATCCTGGCCGCCTGCATTGCTTGGTGTCGATGTAGAATATAACTAAAATATAAAACATAACTAACAATTGATGTTCACCACGAAACACGAATAAAAACACCTTTTTTTACAATAATATAGCACCACAACACACTTTGTTACACGTACCCTAAATTGACTTGCAGCAGGATATGCATGGCATATTAAATTAAATTGTGGCTTATTCAAAATAATGGACTTTCTACTGGAATATGCTTTTGTAAATTTAACATGATTTTTTAATATTTTATCGAATCGCCTATTTGACAGCAATGCAACGGCCATGATGACAAAGTGACACTAATAATATGAGTACTGACGTCTGACAGTCAACAGCAAAGACAATGACAGTCGGTAGTTAAGATATTGCCAGCACCATTAAAAACTGGCATTTTTGTTATTACAACATATTTATTATTTGCTTCATGAAGGATATGAGCTAGCAGATAGGAGCTTACATTTTTATCTTTTCGTTTAATCAAGATTTTTGCCATAGCTTGGAATAAATTTTGTTAATAGTATGTTATCGTCACGCCAGATTCATTACGGGATATACAGACACCATTTAGTACTAAATATTTTTATTCCTATAGACCAGATTTACGGATTCTACTTTTAACGCTTCTTTCATAATCCATATTTGTTTCGGAAACTTTTAACACCCTTACAGCAAGTTTCTGACGTTTTTGGATAAGGTAGGGCAATCTTGGTCTCCCTCAATACCTTCATTTACACATCTGAACGTTAACATCAACTATTTGTGTTGTAAATATGTATTGCATTTTTTTCACCTGGAATTCTTATAACATACCTGAACCATGAAACTTGAAAGTAGACATACCAGTACCTAAGACAAAGAAACATTATTTAATGTTTATTATATGTATATGGTTTCAGATACTTTGATCCCTCATCAGACAATATCTAATGTATTTCACCAAAACATTTAACTCTTGATCTGACTCCACAATTGTATCTATCAATGTTAACATTATATATCTGTTTTGTAATTCATGTAGAATGCCTAAACCATTGGCCTATTCAATCTGACAATGTCTTTAATTCTTAACTTTAAGTATCAGTTATTCTAATTATACTTGTATTATTTTAGTTGTATGATCATGAAAATAGTTTGGATTTTGAATATATTATTCCATATGTTACATATTGATTCTGGCAGGTTCTTTCAAAATAAAATTTCATACAGTTTAAATCTAACATTTAATAAATTGTTCTAAAATATGAACATACTGACACATGAGTTCTTTACAATTATTTAAAATAACACATTGATTTTCTAGATTCTCTAGTTTTTTTGTAGCTTCCTTAATACTAACGAGCTTATCTTTGACCATTGGCATAATTAAATCTATTAATACTCTATCATTGGAACAAAGTGCCGCTGAATAAATTAATCTACTAACATCCATATTTTGATCATAAAAATACTTGACAACCATCAATACACCATAGAAATTAAAACTTAGGCCTCTAAAGTCTATATATAAATCTTTGGCTAAACCATGGCTATCGATAAATGTGAGTTGATCATTAGATAGTATAATTCCATTTGACTTTAAAAATGTTTCTATATTTTCAAATTTAAATGTTACAAAATCTAAGTCATTGGAGGGTAGGTAAAATCCATACTCAGTTATTAATTTTAAATTGTGGCTATCTCCATAACAAATGAACACCTGTGTATATGGATCAAAATTATTTTTTGTATAAATAGAAAATCTGACATCAGAAAATACATCATCCTTTAATTTGGATATAGTCACATACTCGATGTCTCTGCTTACCAATAATTTTGTTTCATTCTTAGCATTTGGACTATGATTAATCATATCCAAATAAGGACATAAAGATATTTTTGTGTTATCAGTAACCATTGCTAATATTGAATTTTGTGTTTGTAAATCAACAACATTCGACAAATCCATATAAACACACCTAGTGTTAACAGTAAAATATGCCCATTCATAAATTGACATACTAAAATATTCTTTTAATTTTTGTACTGAATTATTACAGCTTACATTATTATTTAAAATATCTAAAAATAGATGAAATGTGGTTTCTATTACTTCTTTTTGTTTTGAGATCACAGCTAATATTTCAGTGTCAATCAAATATGTTAATTCCATTGGCAAAAAGTAAGGAACTGTATATGATTTTGGCAAGTTTTCTAAGTAAATGTGCCATTTAGAATTTGGACCTTGTGCTCTAAGATACACTAAATAGAAAGCCATTAATGACTGAAATGACACAGAATGCTTATGGACTAATAAACAATTTTTCTTATTTTCTAAAAATATGTTACAAAATGTAGTATCCATCAATAAACTTGTCACATTAATTGTCGAATTGAGCGGTAAATTTATCAACTCTTCTCCCGCAAAAATTTTTTTTTTCGTTAATACCCCTCTTCCCGTGTCACTAAAAACGGCCAGTACTAATTTGTTGCTACGACGAATTCCGTGTCTAGCAAGCCACGAATTTAATAAAATAAGTTCTTTATCGTCATCACAACTATGAAATGCACAAGTCTTCTTATGTTTCCTTTTTCGCTGTGTTCTACCCATTATTGATATCGATTCATCATATTATTTAGAAACAAGACAGAGTCTGGAAACCTCTGATATAGATTTGCATAAATAAATTGACGAAAGTTTCGTTGAAAATATTATAAAAATATATCGATCGCTCGTTTATAACGTATATTACAAACTTCACACAACCGCAGTTTCAATGTTTGTTTGACAATTTGGTATAACATTTTTTATCTTGTCAATTATTAACGTCCAATTCCTTCTCTTTGCTGTCAAAATTAAAAGTCAACTGTCAAGTATCATTCATAGACTTCAGTAAAGTGACTTTAAGATTTCATTTTAATAATGGTTTTGATGGTGTTATAAAATTCTTAATTATTTTATTATGCCTTTTAAATTTCTTATATTGTAATCTGCATCATTGTTAAATTTAAACAAAACTATGGGCTATCTGTCTCGATTAGTTTAATTAGTTGAACAAAAAAATGGTAAATTTATAATCTTTAATTCACTATAAAATAAATTAAAAAGAATATTGTTGATAAGTATTAAAGCCGAAGATTATTCCTCTCAGGCCTTAACTATAGCGATGTGCCTAGCTTATGAAAGTTTTTTTTTATTAAAGAATTGATTTCAATACTAACGCATGTAAAATAAAAAGAACACATATTTTTAAATTGAAATATTTCACAGGATTGGAATAAGCAAAATAAATAACTCAGCGTAGTACAGTACTTTTTAATAATTTAGCTTAAGATCCGGAGAAACCAACAGGATAAACAACCAAAGGGGCGGTTAAACATATAAACGTTTTGCCGTCGTCCAAAATAATAACGAAATCTTTTATATCCACAGTACTAAGTAGGGTTGGAAATAAAATCATGAAGTAATTTATATTTATTATATTTCATATATGCAAACATCTTTACATATCGCTTAAAATTATGAAGAAAACATAAAATTTTGAAAGCAGTTAAAGCGCAACTACTGAGCTACAAGCCCTGGGTTCGATTTTCGGGTAAGGTAATATTGGGTTTGGCTAACTTAAAATCCTTCGGACTCTATATATAGTCCCGATGACCCGATGTGTGATACCTAATAAGTTCCTAACTCACTGCTCAATTACCCTTTCGAGAAAATATTGGTTTCATGTCCATTGCACGTTATTAGGACGGTACAATACCTACATGTTCTTGTTGTTAATAAAAAAAATTGTATACATAGCTTAATTTTGGTATACATTTAATTAAAATTACGGACTGAATAAATGGCATAAGAAAACTTTTACACATAAAAACGTTTTTAATGATCTTTATACATTTCGCTGCGTTACTATCAGCAATTGGAACTCCAAATGTCAGTACGTTGATTGCTTTCGACTAGTTCAATTCAAACAACTTCAAACTTTATAAGTAACGGAATTTGCAACTTACATATGTTTCAATTATTATTTATATTCCTTTATAAGCGATTAGACGATTTTTGAAAATAAGCACAGTGAGAGAATTTAATCTTTCTTCGTACGTACCGAAAAAATGTCGCAACAACAGACGAAAAACTGTATTACACTGCGAGGATCTGCTCAGATTATTTGTGAATATCTAAGTAAGTTCAACTGTATTTTTACGTTATTATTATTTTATTGTATTTGATTGACATAATGAAGGTATATACAACGATTCTTTCGTCATGCTTTAGCCATGCGGAAATAAAAATAAATATTGATGAATATATATTATAATTTTTTACTAATCGTGATAATGAAACAGTTTTAACAAGACTAAAAACCTATCGTATTAATGTAAACAATAATTATAATTACCGTATGCCAGGAATTGTGTATAAAACAACGAACGTATATTGAAAATAAAGAAACACACGGACTGATTGAATTCATCTCAAGTAAGATATAATGATTAGGTACTTTGTCATTTATCATTCGTTCTACTTAGTTTTGGATGAGATAGCATTATATAAAGCTGTCCTAAGTTATTATTATCGTTATTAATGCTATTTTTCTATGACCCTCACTCATGACATTCATAAAATAGCTGTCTCATTAGAAACCTCTGTTTAGAGTCACAAATATAATTAACAATGTCCTCTCTCTAATTGCAGAGTTTGCCATCAATGCAGTGTTGTTCCAAAGAGGACTGTATCCACCGGAGACATTTAAAGCTGAGCAGCAGTATGGGATCACACTGCTCATTTCTGAAGATGCACAGATCAAGAACTTTTTAACAAATCTGTTATCACAGAGTGAAGGTATATTTTCATTATAGGATTGATACCTCAATATTTTGCTTAATACATAAGGATAATCAATCCCTGTTTCTCTTTAATATGGTCATCAGAGTATAGATATACATAGTACAATATGATTGTCACAGAGATGTACCAGCCTGGAAGTAATGGTGTTGATATAAAATTTCTGGGAGCTCTCCTTCAAAGCCAGCAACACATTGGCCACCCCTTGGATGTTGCAAATGTCCATAAATGGTGGTCACCACTTACCATCAGGTGGTTGTTTGCCTATTTGCTAGGACAATTATATTAAAAAAATAAATTGGTTAATAATTTAATTTATCACATAAGGCATAAATTTTAGTTCCATTTTTACATGTTTGTGGAGTAGAAATGAGTTTTTAACATTTCACACTCGTAATAGATGATTTAGGAAACTTCACGTAAAAATATACCTTGGTAATTTTTACTTCGGCAAATTTTCCTCATGTTGTTTTTGTATGCTATCCATATTATAAATGGAGATTTGTGTGTTGTTAAAATTGAATTACCACAAAAAGTACTTATTGAACCTCAATAATCAATTGCATTTAGTTTGTAAAAATTAGCTTATAATTAACTTATAATTTTCAGAATGGATAGTGAACAAAAAAGTGAGTAAGTTGTCCCTTGTTATACTAAATGTTGCCAATAAAGAAGTTCTTGAATGCTGGGATTTCAATGTACAGTATGAGGAGGGTGATGTGGCATTATCTAAGGAGAAAAATGAGGCTGTTGGTACTAAGGATCTGAAGAAAATTCAACAGGAAATCCGAGATGTGATGCTGCAGGTTGCTGCAACAATATCTTACTTACCATTCCTAGATTGTAGGTGCTCTTTTGATGTCCTAGTGCATGCAAAAACGGATTGTGACATACCAGAAAAATGGGCAGAGGCGGAACCAGTGGCTATAGCCAATGCTCAGAATGTACAGTTAAAATCGTTCTCAACAAGTCTTCATAAGATGGAAACTGTAGTTAGTTATAAGTTAGCTGATTAGATGAAGTGAAGGGTAACTTGGTGTAGGTTATGGCTTTGTTTTCTAACTTTAGTGAGTAATATAATTTAAGTTACAACTTCATATTGAAATTTGTCCTTAGTAAATAAATTGCAATTGACAATATTGGTCATGTATCAAATTATGAATTGAACATTTGAGAGTTGTAGTCTATTAATTTGTCTGTAGTGTTGTACTGAGAAATAGTATTTACTTATAGTATAATCAGCTATTCGCGATCACTGTTTGTACAGTGTCATAGAGATTTAACACATAATACTAACAGTTTTAAAGATTAAATGTATGCACAAGATACCACCACCAGGCACCATCTAGATAAATTCTGTGTTAAATACATTTGCCAAAATAATTAAATATAAACTTACTTACTTACTACGCCGGCTCAGCGACCCAAAGAGGATCTTGGCCTCCTACACTAAGAGACGCCACTTGCGCCGGTCTTGGGCTACCTCCTTCCA
>DWJK01002314.1:0-14870 GCA_018248815.1 Croniades pieria auraria
CGGCGGTCTTGCCCCGGCTTCGGGAGGACTATCACCTTACCCAACTTCCAGGTGTTCGGGAAGTGGCCCGTGCGGAGGTGAACCGCACTAAGACACGTTATTTTTAGGCCCCCGCCCACTTCATACCATATCGTAGACAGGTTCTCTACTAATTCGAATAGCTCTAAGTCTAATTAACTATGATTGAACTGTTCTCAAGCAAATGTCTGACTAATACCGCAGAATGTTTACTGCAGTGTTAGAAAGTATATGAAAAGAACGTAAGCATCTATATTTTGTTCATAATACTGTATCTGGGCATTTACTTTTAGAATCATGACTTGGCTTCCAATTCCTCTCCACGGTTTAATTTTGGAGCTTCAGCGTATTTAAATCACATTTTTCCTTTCGCATTTAACAGGTACTTATGTAAGCGACAGAAAATCCTTAAAGAATTTGTCAACCCTTTTCGACGAATATGGTCCCGTGGTCCGATTCGTTAGCCCCGTGGGCGGGGACATTGTGCTCATTAACCACCCTGACCATATTCAAAAAGTTTATGGCATGGAAGGTGATGCCCCTGTGAGGTCCGCCCTCGACTCCCTGGAGAAGTACAGAACGGAGCATAGAAACCATAACTATGGAGGCTTGTTTACTATGTTAGTACTATTTTGCTTGTTAGGTAATATCTTATACTCTTCCACTAAGCTAAAGCTTTGTAGGTATGTCAAAGGACTCTTAAATAACTTCAGAATTTTTTAATAAGTTGATAGAATAATTTAAATCAATTCCAACTATACCCGAGCTAAACTTCTTATGTATAATCAAGTACAATTTAAGGTTAGGGTTTTGCCACTCCGATGGTGCTCATTGGGGAAGCCTATGTCCAGCAGTGGACTGATATAGGCTAATGATGATGATGTTTTGACATTCTATCAGGAGATTGATTCGATTGCCGATGTGTAGGTACTTCCAACATAACTGTCTTGTATCACAACACAGATGTAACAACGTAAATCGTTTACCCTTGTCGTTAGGATTCTGTAGTTTCTGACTGCCCAACCGTTAAAAATATTTCGATAAACTAAAGCTGCTGAGACTTATCGGGAAATTTAGCCCCTATCTGCATTAATCGGTGTTGGAAGTGAACTGTTAAAATTATTATGGGAACTTGCTGAGAAAAAAAGTCATACTACAAATTTTTTACATAGGAAAAAAATATCGGTTTTCTTATACAAAATTTGTGATTCACAGTCAAGGCGAAGAGTGGACTCGCCAACGAGAATTGCTATATACTCCGATCCAGTCCTCCATGGAGCAACATGTCCGGACGATCTACGAAATGTGCGACAAATTTACCCAGAAAGTGTATAACTTGAGGAATTATCAGGACGAACTCTCCAAGGACTTGCACAAAGAACTGCATAAGTGGACGTTTGACTGTATTGGTAGGTATCTTTGTCAACAGTTAACACCTTGTACTTAATTCATAAATGAAAACTGAGCTACCAATTGGCTGTAGTACCGTCCACTGCATGCAATTCATAATCTTGAAAAAATCTAGGTCTGTTGATGTTCTCGAAGAAGTTCACTATGATGGACACCGAGTTGGTGTACAGCCAGTGCGACGTATCGTGGATGTATCACAATCTGGTGAAGGCGACAGAAGCGATTGTCAAGTGCGAGTCCGGCTTGCACATGTGGAAACTGTTCACCACGCCGTCCTGGTTCTCGCTCGTCAAGCACTGCGACAGTTTAGACAGGTGAGTAATATTTTATTTAGTATCGTACTTTCATTTACCCTAATTTTGTTATATACTTAATTGTATATGTACTCGTATATTACATCGACTGCGTGGTTGGTAGAGTGGTTACAAGCGCGACTGCCGATCGGGAGGTCCTGGGTTCAAATCACGGGTCGGATAATATTGGATTATTCTAATTTAGAATTCATAATAGTGATTCAAAGTCTGGATCTGTGCCCGATGTATGGCAATGAGCTCACCACGTAAAAGTAACTGGTAAAATATGGGAGTGTACTACACTCCTCTGCCTATCCCTTCGGGGATTACAGGCGTAACGTTACGTTTTTTTATGTGTGTATATCACATAATTTGATGTGACAATTATTTAACATAAGGCAATAGACTATTTTCGAATGTATATTGCAGCTTAATCGGCAAGTACGTATTGGAGGCAGAACAAGAACTGGCCAAAGCAAAGGATGAAAATGATATTGCTGGTAAAATACTTTTAATATCATAAATAAATAAACACGATGTTTCATCGTGCTTAAATAAATAAACACGATGTTTCATCACTTAAAGGCAGCCATTTGATGCAAAACCAAGAGCCTGTTCCACATGCATAGGTTTTTTAATAAATTGATCACCATATTGACCGTGTGCCTTAGAACCTTATCTTAGAACTTGTATTGTTGCGAAGAGTATTTTCATATTAAAACAATGATAATGCAAGGTTGTTTTCCTGCCAGGGGCTCCGAACTCTCTGATCAGCGCAATGCTCATGTGCGAACCGAAGATGAGCATCGAAGACATCGCCACAGTGCTGATGGACATGCTTCTCATCGGAGTAAACACGGTATGAGTTATAAGCAAAACAGGTTGTCAACAATTTCTTCCTAGCCTCGCGCAGAAGTGCCGCAGTTACCTATGCATATTTTTATTCACATTAGGTACATATAACTATTGAAAATATTTACCTAATTTGATTCCTGGAAATCTCACAGTCGACACTTTTATTTATCCGAGATTCTACCACCGAGTGTCAACGGCTTATACTATTAATATTTCAGATTACCACCACGATGTCGTTTCTTTTGTATCACATCGCGAAATATCAGAAATGCCAGAAAATACTCTACCAAGAAGTGGCCAACTTTTACTCAGAACTCACTATAGACGACATTAAAAACATCAAAGCAAACAGCCCGTATCTCCATGCTTGCATTAAAGAGACGTTAAGGTACACAACAGACTCAATTTGCAGTATTGCATAAAAATATCTTGTCTGTTTTCTGTTTGATTAAATTGAACTTATGGAAGAAACATTTCAAATTTCAATAGCGTGTCATCATTATCTTCAACAGCCTTTCTCAGTCCGCTGCTGGACGTAATTCTCCCTCAAGGGGATTTTTGCCCACAGTTCCCACATTGGTTACTACCTGGGTTTGGCTGTGCGCAACATGTAACATTGAAAATGTTTAATAATTACTCGTGTCGTTAATGATTCGACCAATGATGCATGAATATTATTGTTACAGATTAGTGCCACCAATGCCATTACTGACGCGAATTTTACCGAGAAATATTACTCTAGATAGATACAAGTAAGTAATATAACACTTTATTCGTCTGAATGTAATATACAAAATCTTATACTTAGGTATTACTTTTTCTGCAAAAGGAAAATTTTGATTATTACGCGTTTCGTACTTAGTTCACCAAAAGAACAAAGTATATCATTACGATTTAAAATATAGGTAAGTACATTTGCGTACATATGGACGCAATTACAGACACCTCAATTGCGGCAATTACAGAAACATGCTAAAATGTAAATAAAACACCTACTTGTAGCCTTTTACTTGTATTTATTTACTGGGAAAATAATGAAAATAATTTATCTCCATCCAGCATCCCTCGTGGCACTCTGATCATAATGTCGACACAGGACACGTCGCTGAAAGAGAGCAACTACGAGGACCCGGCGCGCTTCTCGCCCGAGCGCTGGCTCACCCCCGAGTCGGCTGAGTATCATCCCTTCGCTTCCATTCCCTTCGGACACGGCCCTCGCCGGTGCTTAGGACAGGGCATCGCCGAAACCATGCTGTCTTTACTCACCATTAGGGTAGTCGTAACCTATATCCATTCTCTAATTCAAGAATAGATATAACACGCGTGTACACTCCCGCGATCCATCTAGGATGTTATACGTCCCAATATACATAGAATAGGGAGTGACTCCATTGCCATACACGGGGCACAAATTCGAAATCTGATCCTCTAATTAAATATTGTTATTTATTTAAGCCATATCGACGAGAAAATTACGCATTGCATCTATGTACTATGTTGATGTGACGAGATGATGATGATGATTAAAGTTACATAAAAATACCAGTTTAGCTCCCATCCCGATTCTAACATGTGGACAAAACTTAATATTATTATGAAAAATCCTCCATTTAGTTGTAAATAATTCAGTCGCAAACAAATAATTGAATTATATTTATTATAATTAAATTAAATAATAATAACTTAGTTGCAAGCAAATTATTCTGCACATAATAATTATTGAAAATGTGGAGGCAAAATATTTTTGTTTAGGCAATATTTTAAAATTATTTCAGCTGTACTGATAGTTCAGTTATAATCAGACGTTTTAGCTTATTAATCTTTTGGCAGGTGTTGCAGAAGTACAAACTCGAATATCACTATGGAGACATTTACCCTACCAGGACCTTCATCACCAAACCCAATAAGCCTGTAAAGATAAGATTTATCGATAGAATCTAAAAATTATAAGCTATATTTATTCTAATGTGGTCCTGAAATGTTACAGTAGTGTGTTCAGTAGGCAATAAATTTCTATGACAATGACACTTGTTTGTCTGGCTGAAGCTCTGGTTATTGATTGCACCAACAGATAGCACAATTACTTCTTAGTATTTGCAACTTTAAAGAGTACCTTGTTGGTCTAGTGATTGCAAATAAGTCGGTCATTTCAAAAACCTCCTAAGTCACTCAATTAGAATTTTTCAGGAATCAATAAAAACTGTTTCATACTCAAACAAATGAGTTTTAAAGGACTTTTTTATGTTCAATTTGGTATTTGAGTGGTAAAAAATTAAAATAGCGAATAACCTTTAACGTTTATTAATAGCCATAATGAAAACAACCTGAAAAATAGTTCTTGACTTCTGTTGTTGTAGTGAGAAATAGGATTAGTGGTATATAATTTAACCAAAACATTCACAGTTATCATAATTTTAATTGCTTATAATTGAGAATTACACTTAAAAATAATCTTTTTAACATTTTACATGTATTAATTTGTCATGTTTTAATGTCTTTATGGTAGATAATCATATTCTCCATCATTCTCATCTGGATTATCTACAACATTTGCAGTTGGCCAGCTAAAAATGTTGTTATAAAATGGCATATGCTCTTCCAGAATGCTATCTTGAACTTGTTTTAAATCGTCTTTTTTTTTTTTATTGATGGGCACTTTCACATCATAGGCTTTGGTTGATGGAAGTGAGACAGAAGTTATTTTTTTTAAATTATTATAGGCATTATTAAAAGAGGAAGGAATGTATCGACTTACGTGGTTTTTACCCAGAATACGCATCTCCCTTTAAGGAACCATTTTTAGCAAAAAAAGCATGTTAGAAAAAAGGTGACTTAAGAGGTTTTTGAAATGACCGATTCAAATGAGTAAAATTCTCTTACCAGTTCTGGAAAATAAGGTGTGATTTTATATTATATGATAGTGGGTAATAAACATGTCTTATATTATACACTAAACTTTTTTACGCAGTATGAAGCAAAACAACATTCTTAAAGGGTTTGACAATTTTAATGTTACATAATATATTGGTTGCAAACATGCTATTTGTTATATTACAAATTTTGAATGTATTGCATTATGAATCTACAGTAATCGAACTTTCAGCCTATAATTAAAAGCTCTGGCTTCCAAGCAAAAACAATACAGTAGCCAAATGACCCAACAAAAAGTAGAAATGACAATATTCTGCAGTTTTATTTTTATAACTAAATATTACTATGGCAAATCAACAAAGACAATTTCAACAAATCCATAAAATGTTTTGAGAGTATTTTAACACATAATTATATATGTTCCGGCTTAACTCATGTATGTTTTCCGGGATGGCCTGACTAGTTCTGGACCCTTACAAGATCCTTCTTCATGAGCTCCCGCAGTTTGCAGCGAGGTCGCGGCGGAGACTATTAGTCTCATCATGTTTAAATTTTAATTGTTAAGTTAAAATAATTTACACCATCACATAATTGAAGAGTATGCCCACCAATCCACAAGTGATGTTTACAGCTCTGTTGATTGTTTTTAAGCATTGCTTGATAGATAGTACACAAGCAAAACTAAACCTGATATTTGATGGTTTACATCTCCATCACACAATATAAAAAACTTAGCCATTAATAGACACATTCTTATGTTATTGGCACGTCAGAGAATCACCAAAAACAGGTGAAAAGCAATCAACAAGCAAAACTATCACTAACTGTATTGCTCATCACAGCTACCTGAATAGAACCAGTGGTGACATCACTATCATATTAAAATATTACCTACTTAAAGTGTAACACTCATAACAAGTACCTTATTCATAATAGAAATTATTTAATGAGAAACATACAGGCTACCTATGTCGTCTAGAGGAGAATATGTTCAAATATTTGCCTCTTGTCATCTCTTTGGCTTCCTGCAGACCCAACTGATAAGCGAGATCATGGAGTTTCTTCACTTCCATTATGAGGCCACTTGTAGTCAATGAACCCAGTTCTGTAAGAAAATAAATTTAATGTAACATCACAACTGTAATCCCCGAAGAGGTAGGCGGAGGAGTGTAGTGCACTCTCACATTTCACCAATTACATTTACATCCCATGGAATAGGTGTTGAGCCTATTGCATACATACACTGGGCACAGATCCAGACTCCAGATCACTAATAGAAATTCAAATTATAAAAAATCCAATAGTACCCGACCCGGTATTTGAATCCAGGACCTCCCAATAGGCAGTCACGCTTGCAACCACTCAACCAATAAGCCAATCATAGTAAATACAGAGTTTGTAGTCAATTACGCATGTAGAATAATGTTCTTTTTATAATTAATTATAGCATAACAATGACATCTAACACAATAGTGACATGACCTACATATATGACTTTGCAATGTAACACAAAACATGTAACGCAAAGAGTTGGTCAACCAACGGGATGTTCATATAACATATACATAAATTGTGCTAAGAATCAACAGGGCAATGTGCATTACATATTTGTCTTTATGAAGTCAACATACATTCAGCTCAATGAAACCACATCAGCAATCATCGATATTGAAAGCTTCTAATTTTCATGCCTGTTAGTTTTCAATAGTGAAATATGTGAAAAATTGGAATTACTATAAAATAACTTTTGCATCATTAACTACTATATAAATTTATACCTTGTAGTGGACAAACGTAATTATATTAACATTTCTAGCATAAATATCCATTACATTCCTTTGAGTAATATAACAGTCGTATACATTAGAGAAAACAAGGTACTGAACACGTAATTACGTACATGAATAACGTACAGAAACTTTCTGGTCAGGAATGAATGACAAACTAGAAACTAATCAGTTTTACAGTAAAGGAAACGTTAATTCAAAATATAATATTATATATGTACCATGACCATAATTCAGAGGTTGTAAGGTATAAACTGCAGTAAGAAATATTATTTCTCCATCACGATGTTATTTATATTCCTATTGGAAACATACAAGAATTACTTACGTTGCATGTAGACATAGTCTTCCTTCGTAAGACCCTTATTCCACGCAGGAGGAGACTGGTTTCCAGTTTGTAGATTCGCGAACTCGGATACACCGGGCACTGCAAAATTACTATCTGAACATGGGGAGCTTTCATCGTTCGAGAAATTACCATTGGCATCTTCCATTTCAAATTAATCGTTTAAAATATAGTCGTTAGTAACCGAACTGTTGTAATCATAACCGTACATAATGGACGTCGGAATGACAACATTATAACAAAAGTAAAATCCCGCGATTTTTAAAATGTGCCATCAATTCATCTCACAAAAATTATATTTCATGTTCAAAGTCGATTGACACACTTACTTTGTTCAGGCCATAATTCCGGAGAAGCTCGATCAAGCTTCTCGAAACTAAGTAGGCTTTCTTCCAACGATGTCAGCGGAATATCATCGTTTGTTTGACCTGAAATAACAACGCACAACTTTAGAATACACAAAACGACGTGTTCGAAATATTGGCGCCCGTGAAAATAATTCAATATGATAACTATACAGTAAGGAGTATACAGTAACTGCTTAGACGGTTATTTATTACTAACCCTAACATTTACAATAATAATATACCTTCATTCTCAATGGAATTCTGTTTCGCGGCCATTTTTAACCTTTTGACAAATAAAATTTTGCACCAAGTACTCCTTTAACTCTTGTTATAAAAAAGGCAGTGGCTATAATCTCTATACAATTAACTATTACTATTTTGTCCAGCTGTAACAAAAAATTAAGAAATCTCGAAACATGCAATTTGACAACAAAATAGAATTATATATATTGATGTGACTTCATAAAAAGATTTGGGGTCATAATTTCAATACATTGCATTTAATAAAATGAGATTATACTAATTGAATATTTCTCACAAAATATTAAAGAGTGCAAAGTTGTACAATATAATAGTAGCAACAGCGAACATTTTAAAATTTTCTATTAAAAACTCTATTGCTGTCACATAACAATTACAAATTTAATACTATCAAAATAATGTTCGTATTAATTTTCATTACAATGCGTAAGTGTCTAAATATTAAAAAAAAAGGTCCAATTAATAAAAATAAGCTCTACAACTTAAATATCATTGTCGTACAATGATTTGAAGTATAAAAAAAACAATTTGTATTTCATCTATATCTATCCATCTCGTTCTTTCTTCCGGTTTCCAACACAAGGCAAGGTGGGTTCTCAGTTAACCGCGTGGTTTTTTAAGGATTTATTGCAATTGGATGTTGATTATAGTGCATTTTACTTGATAAATTCCTCGTCAAGGTAATAGTGATAATGTTTGAAATCTTAAACTCCAAATTACAAATTAGTGTGTAATCTAGGTCTGGTATAAACGCAAATTCAGTGACTTGATTCGTAGTATCGATTAACTTGTTTAATTTCAAAATTCACGATAGACGTACGTATTTACAAATAAAAATCACGTTACGTTTGTAAAATATACTAGATATATGTCATTAATCGTAAACATCGTCGAAAGTTATGCCATAACCTAACCTATAAGTCCTACAAGAGTTAGTTACAAAAGTGTACTGTGTTTCTGATTTAAACTAAAATTAAATCAATACTTGTACTAAATACTTTAAACAAATCACTTAAGAATTTAATGTCATTGTGACTATTTTTGTTGGAATAAATTTGATCCCTCAAGTAGTATTATCCTAATTAACATATTAATTGCTTGTAATTATTAGAAAATACACTCTCAGCATTTTTGATATATTCTGTCTGTTTCTATTTTAATAACTTTGTGGAAGGCCTGAGTATGAAAACCGAAGTATGTGTATGTTGGCCAACAGACTAGTAACAAACAATATGTTTCTATTATGTTCTCCCAGAGTATAACCTTTGAATAATTTTAAGGGTCCTCTACCAATAAGAAGGTTCGTGCTATACATTCTGAAGGTATGATTAAGTTGGAACCTTATTGTAATGTCTCCATATCAGAGTATATGGAGTGGTAAATGTAGAAGTTGCACATCAAGTCTGTAGGAATAAACATTTGGTATTCAGTATCCTCTGCCTACCCTGTAAGGGCTCTATCATAGTTATATAATAATAATTACAATAAATTAATTCCTTTACAGATGCGTTCCGTCACACTGAAAGATGTTGAACAAGACAAAGTTGTCAAGACTGTTGCCGCTCATTTAAAAAAGTAAGCTCTTTCCTAAAAACAGTAAATAAAACTGAACAATTATGTATTAAAAATTTGAACCTTTTATCTGCCGATTCTCACATAATTTTTTTAGTAAAAGATTTTGAGCTCCCTAGAGCACCTATATTGTCTGCTGATACAGCTCTGTTTTAATAAAGTAATAGGTAATCTTTTTAAGCATCTACCTTATATAAATAGTTTCTTAATTATATATGTATAATGGCCTATATGTCTATTTCAGACGATATTTGAGGCAGTACGTTTCTTAATTATGCAAACAATAATAATACAATGTTTCTTGTTTTTTAATGATCTTAAACTGATCTCTATTATCTGGAACTAAGTCCTCTGAGATGTGGTTTACAAGATGTAAACTAAGTATTCATGCAATTACAAAAGAAATATATATTACAGTTGTATTTCTGGTGGCCGACAGAATCTCCTTATAGGTTTACTTCAATTATTTATGTATGACACTTGTACATTAATTTGCAATAAATTCGGACAGAGTAACATCTTTACACCATTCACAGTAACAACTGATGATCAATATAAGTCTACGTCCCTTTTATAGCAATATCGCAGGTGTCGAACCAACTGTTACAGAGTCAATACATTATCTATTTATCAAATATTCTTTAATTTAAGAGCTAGTAAGGGTTATATGTATTATTTAATTATGTTTATAATTATTAGTCTTGTCAGTGGTGTGTAACAAATATGATGTCGACATTCTCTCGACTCTTAATGTCGAATCTGAACTAAAGTAAATATAAAGTTATAAAAATATTTTTAGGGTTGAAAATTCAGCAAATTCATTAAAATTGCTACGTCAAATGCTCTTTGTAAGTATGTGACAAATATGAGAACAGCTGTAATATTTGATGAATACTTTAAAATCCACAGTTTTGTGACTGCGCTACAATTATCCAATGCAAGATGGCTTTGTTCTGTTTGCAATGCAATGCAATTTTACTAAAAATGGGTCAGTCGTTACTATGAGAAATATTTTTACTCATAATTTTTATTTAATTAGTGACCTGTTAACATACTCGTAAAAGTATAGGAGAAATCGCATCATAGCTTATTATATATTTTACACATATTCAACTAAAAAGTTATTATTTAAACACTGAGGACTGAATATCACTGAAATCATTTAGGAAGTTTTAAAAAGTACCAAGTACGTCATTACTACCAGTTTATCGATATTAAAAAATAAAATAAATAATAATAATCGACCCATTATCATTCCACTGTTGGAATATGGGTCTCCTCTCAAATTGACAGGGTTAAGGCCGTAGTCCGCCACGCTGGCCAAGTGCGGGTTGGCAGACTTCAAACAACATAGAATTTTTTTTTTTAATAAATTCTAAGGCGTGCAGGTTTCCTCACGATGTTTTCCTTCACCGTTAGCAAATGATATTTAAACTTAAAACGCACTTTTGTAAAGAGGTGCGCGCCATGGATTTGAGAACCCAGCACCCCCGAGTGAAAAGCTGAATTCTTAACCACTAGGCTATCACTGCTTACTAGGCTTTATTTATCACTAGGCTATCAAATGCTCGTTTAAAAATAGCTAATATTCAATTTAAATGCACTAGTTCTTAATCAACTGACGACTGGTGACGAGGGGAAATTCAAGTATCTGACGGGAAAGTAATTTAAAACTGCCTCGAGAACCCGAAGATTACCTTTTTTCAATGGAGTGATATCAAAGACTGATAGCTTATTTCCGAACAGCTCCTGACGTAATCAACTGCTAAAGGGAATCCAAACGCCTAATGGATTTAATTTTATCAAGATTGACATCAATCGTTAGATAAATATACCACATCGACAGCATTGATAATAAAATCTATGTATGATTTTTTCTGACTTTTAAAACTGACGTTAAAATAGATTTTAAAATTGTTGTCTCTTTTCCTCATCCTCTCATCGTTCATCACGCGAAACTAATGGAAGTGTTTTAGCGTGAAACTATCCCAACTAACATACATTCGAGGACAAAGTCAAGCACATGTAGGAAATTATTTCTTTGCCACGAGATATTAAAAGCTGGCCTAACGAGAATTCAGCAATGACTAAAACTTTTTGGGTTTTGACCAAATTTGTTACAGATGTTAATAAATTAAACATACGTACGGACTTAAACGTAACTGGTAAAACGTGGGAGTGTATTACACTTCTCTGCCTACCCCTTCGGGGATTACAGAAGTTAATGTTACGTTACATTAATAAATTATACGGCATGAAAAGCAATTTATATTTTTTTAATTACAACGATCAACGGCATCAGTTTTTGCAGTAATGTTAAAAGTAAAAATACACATAGAAATATCAATCAACATACTTTTATTTTTCATGTATTGGTTGGTGCAGATGCCTAGTCAGTGCCCATACGTACCAACATTGTAACACATTATGTGATTGACAATGACCATAAAAACAATATCCTGAACTAGACAGCGACATATTAATACTACTATATTCGAAAAGCCCGACCATTGTATCGGGGACACAATATTAAATAACCAACATTGTCGTGATTACTCAAGTATTGACATTTACGTAACCTTCGTCTCAATCACAACATCTTATATATACGTGTCAGGTGATATGACAGCGGTATTGTTCCCAAAGCGTAACAATAGAACTCATACAAGTGACCAGCTTTTCAATACAGAGAATGTAGACGCCACATCTATAGGTACTGCTAAGTTTTTATGCACATATGATTACAATATGTTATATACTGAATATTATATTACTCAATATGTAAGGAATCGATATAAAATTAAAAATTCTCATTGATTTTTTTTGATAAATTTTCATTTCGGAAAATAATTATTGGAATATGACCGTACCGGAATTTTGAACAAAATTACATAGGTAGTTATTACGGCTATTAAAGACCGAGACTGTAATAGCGTCCATAAGTCCCATTCTGACTACTACAGATTAATACAATCTGAGCAGAAACCCAACGATTCAATTTATTGACAAACTTAGACGTCAATCTAATCTAGTCTATATGTTTACTATTGATTAATATCCACAGTACTTACATTACATAGAATCCATTGGAACATGTACATTCATATCATGTTAGTAACATTATGATATGCCTAATCAGCAAGATAAACGTTATGGTTAACATAAGAGAATGAAAACTATCTGCTCTACAAATTTCCAGTAACCAACTGAATTACTCGAAACATGTTCAACAAATTGAAGCTGACCATGATTTGGACAGTTCTCGAACGGAACTAACGGCAAGTGTTCTTCAGTTAACTAACGGTGGCTTCATGAGAATCGACAAGTCATTGGTTACCTGCACATAATGAACGATTTTTGTATTATACACATTCGTCGTTATTGAGAAAGGATTCATTTATTTCGACAACGATTAATGGTAATTTTACTTAAAAGTTTTGGTGTAAATACCACAAATAGTAATAATAATAGTAAAATTATTTAGTCTTTGGGACAGATTTATTGGACATATGTTTCCTTTTTTATTTTGCAATAGGCTCGCGTTTCACTGCAATCTCACGTCACGGACAGCGACACGGCGCCTAGGATGTAACACGCTTGCCTGAAAAATACCTATTCAATCTTGACTTGAATATTTCCACGTTCAATTATTGTTGCCCCTATGAAGCTTATGAAAGTTTCCGGATCGAATAAAACTTTGTTCCGTTGCGTTACAAGATATTGTGCTATTTCTAATTCTAATCTTTAGTTACCTGTACTAACTTAGATTTTAATTTTTTTCTGTTACGTCTATGTGTTATGTTTAAAAAGTTGGTCGTCAACTTTATATCAGTCGAAATAGTACAAATCTTGGGTCGGGCACTATTGGATATTTTTAACTTAGAATCATAGTAGAAATTTCTAGTAGTAGCTCGGAGTCTAGATCTGTGCCCGGTATAGACTCACCATCTATTCCATGGGCCATAAACGTTACTGGTGAAACATGGGGCTGTACTACACTCCTCTACCGATCCCTTCTTGGATAATAGGCGTGATGTTAGAGTTTTAGTTTATATACCCTTTTGGAATAAAGGCTATTGGAATAAGGGTCTCCTCCCATTGTTGGAATAAGAATCTCCTCTCGTATTAAAAGGGTTAAGGCCATAATATGCCACGCTGGCCACCTTAGAATTCTTTTTTATAAATTCTAAAATATGCATATTTCCTCACGACGTTTTCCGTCACAATTACCAAGTGATATTTAAACTTAAAAAAATGCACTTTTGTAAAGAGGTGCGCGCCATGGATTTGAACCCAGCGACCCCGTAGTGAAAGGGTGAATTCTTAGCTACTAGGCTATCACTGCTTTTTCTTTAAATATTAAACTTTTTTAAAATTATTTTCTAAGTAAACTGCTTGGTAATTAAGTCAAACTTTTATGAGCCATTAAACCATTTAGGTCGATCTAATAGTAAGGTTCCATATTACGCCCATTTAAAGTTTACTGACTATAATAATTTAATTTGTGTCAATTTAACGTACATTGTATATCTGATCAGTTACAAAAGCAAAGTTTGATAATCGTAAAAAGTTAATAGTTTACATACGTATGTGCCTCATCCAGGTGCTTTTCGACATTAGAGTTATAGGTAAAGAATCATAATGAGTTAACAAAATATAAAAACGAGTTTATTGTAGCAGATAGAATGTTTGCAATTCAGAATAACATTACTAGGCTTCATACGAAATAATTAGATATTGGGTTGGCGGGAAGATTTTCTTATCTTTTTTATCAAAGATAACTGGACAGTAAAAATTTTGCACTAGGGTCCGTTATTATATTTCAATCCCTACTTTCAAGGATTATTCGAACCCAATTAATCGATTGAAATGTGATAACTTAGGTCTAATCGATATATGTATGTAAGAATATACATACATATGTACATATATATTGAATTCTTAAGCCAGAACTCGTTACATATACATAAACATTAAATTTAATCGACCCATTTATCATTCTACTGTTGGAGTATGGGTCTCCTCTCATATTGAGAGGGTTTAGGCCGTAGTTCGCCACGCTGGCCAAGTGCGAGTTAACGGACACATATATACATACATACATACATAT
>DWJK01002315.1:0-14867 GCA_018248815.1 Croniades pieria auraria
CATTCGCGATCGATTTAATTAAGATACTTCTGTTAGAACAATTTTATCTTTCGACTTCAGTAGAATTTAAAAGTAATGGCAGCAAAATTTTCTGCTGTTTAAATGTTTACGAGTGATGGTTTGATGAATTCTCACGTAATTACGAGTATATTTGTAAATATCACGTATATATACATATGTTTATATTAATAAACGTGTTTAGTATCGGAAAAGAACACTACCTTTTGATTTCTACTGCACCTTTTGAGGAGTTAAGTTATTTAAAAAAGCATATTTTTCATATTGTTACATATCGTGTTGTGTTATTCACGGATCTGTTTTCATAATCTGTCTGTAATACTAAGCAAAACCAATGCGGTTAGGGTTTGGTTTACACGGTAGTCTAATGCCTTATAGATTTCTACACGTGAGTTTAATACTTAGGTATTTAAAAATTATTATTACTTATTTCAACCGTATCACAATTATTATATGAGAACATAAAGGCTGGATTATTTTTGGCTCGCTAAAAATCGATGTTGGTATTTGATCATTTACCAAAACTGTTGTGTATCTGGTATCTATTAATCCTATTAAGCTTTGGTACCTATTAACCTGTAAGAATCTATTCGCTAAAGTTGTATCGTTCAATAATTTTCTAAGGGATACAAACGTTGCTGGTAGAAGCCGGGTGCAGCAAACCGAGGACGGGGCGCGCGGCGCTGATTGGGGAGATCTATGTCCAGCAATGGACTGAGATAGGCAGATGATTTACGTGACGATGAGCCATCATGAGCTCCCGTCGATTGCAGCGAGCGAAACACGCACCCCGAAAAACATACGTGAGTTAAGCTTGTGCATGTACATTCATGTGTGTAAACAAGTTCTATAAGTGTCGAAACACTTACTTAATTGTTCTATGAATGGAATATAGATTCACTTACCAAAACTATTGTCTGCTTGTCGTCTATTCAGCTCGATGCAGGCCCGCCGATGTACCAAACGATGTGTTAGCGCGACATATCGTTTATTAAACTCGGACTCTGATTCTGTCGGGTCTTCACGTGCGGTCTCCGACATGTCTATTATATCTGGACAGAATGATACATAAAGTTTTATTGCGTATTATCAAATGCGTTACAGAGAAACGAAACGAATCGTACATTCGCTTCACGGCTGTTATGGAGCTCATACATTTTTTTTTATTGATTACCGGTAATAGATTTGCGAGCTAAGTTACGTTAGTCTATGGATAGAGCGTATAGAGCCATAGTCAAAACATATGACAGTTCACGATAGTTATTAACAAATATCTACTATTTGTATTTATATCACCAATGAAGCTCTAAAAATAAGTTAAAAACTTACAAGAGCCTTTAACACGATAAAAAAAAAATCTGTTTTAAAATATGATGTGACGAATTAATTATGTTAAAAATATCAGAATAATTAGAATCTGTTTTAACATCATATTAACTTCGTAACTTCTTTATCAATCCGCAGTGTTTTAAAATATGTCTTCGTGACGTACATATTGCAACAGAAATACCTGGTGGAATTCTCGTCCAGTGGTCGTCTGTTTCTGAGAGCATGATCCAGTTTCCGCACCACCACGGAGCCGCGTACACGCCTCTCTCCTCCCGGCTGCCATCCGCGCCGTCCGAGCTTCCAGAACATTCTTCATGTTCTATGCGTTTAATGAGCACACAAAAAAAATATTGTAATAAAATTTATTATGTCTGATAAATACGTGACAGTGAAACATGTAAACCGCAAATATATGAGTATGTTCGTAATAGCTTCTAAATTAATTTATTAACAATTTGCAGTGCCTGATACTTCAAATAGCAATATTTGAATGTTTACCATTATTGCCTAACATTCAGTGGAAGGGTATTACCGGGGCGTACATAAAAAAATAGTGTTTAGGCCTAGGCATTTAAGATATTAGTTCTAATTGGTGTATGTGAGGGTGAGCGCGTGCGTGTGTGTATGCGTGTGCGAGTGTATGTGTCTGTGTGAAAGTGCACTAATAATAAAAGTTAATATACCATCCGGATCAACACTCGCATTGGATCCCGCTAATTTGTCCAAGCTGTTGCCAGCAGATCTGGCTATACGGGTGTCTTGGGATTTCTCCGTCGCGGCATATTCTTCTTTACCTCTTTCTTCAGACTAGGAGTGATAAATAAGTAATGATTAAATTAACAGTTTAGTCTAATAAAATGTGTACTAAAATATATATTTTTATATAATTCAGTCCTAATTAGAAAACGAAGAAATTCTCTCTGCGTCCGTAAGTTGTTGCACATAGCACAATGGTAATCTTGATCTGTTATTGTAATATTTTCCAGAAATCGGCAAGTAAAAATGACGTGATCATTATTACTTAGTTATAAATAATTCATTTTAGTCATTTAAAATGTCCCCATTTAATACGTTATGCAAATAAAACGTAAAATAAATCTAAGAAAGCACTATAACTATTTAGTATCTTAACTATTATGTGAGTGTTGTCTGAAATGACTTAGAGTAAGCTCAGAGTCAAGTACTAATATGTAGAAATACGAGCTGTTTTAGCTCATATTTCTGCAGCTAAGTACTTGACTCATAATTAAATACTCTTTACAAGAAAGTTTAATCATTAGTATGACAATAGCAAAGCAAAAATTGAAGGATTGACACTGACTAAATCACGCGCCATAGTTACTATATATAGCTATGATATTTTCAATGATCGTTATCAACGATTTGATTTCACATATAATAATTGCTTCAAATATCATTGAAGACAACAGCAATGATAGCACTATAATTGACGCAGTACAAAAAGTTCCAGAATCTAGTCCCACAATAATTCCGAGTGATAAATGGATTAGCAATGTTATTAAGGATGTCGCTTATTATCTGCGTGATCATAAGTTTAACGAATGGGATCGTCGATACTATCAGGAAAAACCAGTTGAAGATCTTATAGGATTTTTTGGTATATTTCCCATCCCTCCGTTAAAATCTTTGCATTGGGAAGTGAAAACAAATTGCTATAACAATTTTTATAGGTGTATCAATTATCTACACAGTGTAATAGAAATGGTTCCTTGTTTAAGGGTTGAAGATACTGTAGCAGTTATAAAGGAAAATTTTAATATAAAAAATGAAATAAAACAGATTGGTCACGAATGTGAAGAAAACTATAACTATGCACAAAAAATTGGATTGCCTTTCGATGAACCAATCGAAAGGTTTCAATGGCGTACTACTGCATCATATTATATGTGTTGGTATACAATGTTAGGAGTACCTGCATTAACAATGATAGGAGAGTCCTGTGATAATTTCGCAATTTGTTGGAATAAAGATTTCGGTGAACACAATCACGACCCAAGAGCTGATGACAAATTTTCTTTCCAATGTGCCATGTATAGTTTTTGTCCTGATCCTTGTTGTCCAATTAAACATATTAAATCGATTGCGAAGTGTGAAAATGATAAAAGAAACCCATGTTTTAAAGAAAATACAGAAACAGACTTGTCCAAAAGAAAGTGTCAAATAAATCGTAAGAGCAATCAAAATTTCAATGATATTGTTAACAACAGATGGAACATATCCTGTAATAACTGTAACGACGGCTTCAAATGGAAATCTGAATTTGGTATGTGCGTAGATTTAAATGAATGTCTCTTAGGAATAAACAAATGCGATGTTGTTACCCAAGATTGTCTCAACTTACCTGGAACGTTTTATTGTTTATGCAAATGGGGATTTAAATTTGAAGAGAATGAAAGAGTATGCGTCAAAATAAACGCTTCCATATTGAATTAAGAAGTTATAATACATAATAATAGAAAATGTTGCACCTTGGCTCGAACATCCTGTCTGTGTCGATAATGGTGTCTCGATTTGTCTTCCGAGCGATATCTTTTTTCGAGTTTCTTATATAATCGTGCTCCACTAGCGTGTTTTTTCGAGCTGATACAGGATGGAGAATCTGCGAAGCCGGCTGGGGCAGGCACTATGTCTGGTGTTGCATCAGTATATGATTCCTATGTAAATTTGTTTTTATGAATACATGGATAGTTACTTCAATAAGATGTTTAAATATTTTTTTAAAATTAAAAAAATATTTTATAAAATGTGTGGTGGCTGTGTATACTGTAAATGGGTATATGTCTTCTAAGTAAGCTATTGGCGGATCACTCCAAAACAACTTGAACTTAAATGATTTATCAAAGTTAAATTTAATATAGCACATTAATCTCACATCAGTATGCGATGTCCTTGAAGCTCTGCTATCGTGGTCGTGGATTGCAGTGACAATATGGACCTCCTTCCCGCAATGTAAGCAGTGGGCTTTGGCTTCTCCATCTGCACCAGCCAGGCTATGCTCCGTTTGTTCTGAATAGAATACAGAGTCTGAACCTGGAGAAACCGATCGCAGTGATTCTGCAGAGGCCGCCTTTGCAAATTTTCCTTCTGTTGATTGGATTTCAAAATCTCGTCAATGACGCTTTGCCGATTTTTGTCATATTATTAGCTAAACATGACTAGCCAACT
This sequence comes from Croniades pieria auraria, assembly GCA_018248815.1. Classification (NCBI taxonomy): domain Eukaryota; kingdom Metazoa; phylum Arthropoda; class Insecta; order Lepidoptera; family Hesperiidae; genus Croniades; species Croniades pieria. The sequence continues at coordinate 4,534 of DWJK01002315.1, forward strand.
GTTATTTGTTTTTTTAAATTTGGAAAAAGCTATAATTTTAGGTTAAAATCTTAAGGGTTAAAATCATGGGGGCCCGCTTTATTTGATTACCTTTATCTTGTTTTCGATGAAGTCTAGGTGATAATGTTGGACTCTTGATATATCTCAATGGAGTTAGTTTTGAACCTGCACTGACTAGAGTTCTTCTAGTTTCAATATCTTCAGCCTCAAGAGAACTCATACAGGGTACTGTCGGTATAGACTGTTTTCTGCGTGGTAAACTACCAGGCAGAGAAATACTTTCGTTTGAGCCACTTTTTCTTCTTGGCCTGACGCTGAAGGTTATTGGGAGGAGAAAATAGGTATAATGTTGATAATTGCAAAAATTTAATAATTTTTATGATTTTAAATAATTCATTCATAACATCAAGCCTGTATTCCATGAACAGACAGCCAAAGGAGTGCCACTCCTTTGCCTGTCACGATTCAGCTATCAGTGTATATTGTCACGATTCAGCTGTGGTCACGTCCCGACATGAAATAGGGGGTGAGCCTATTGCCATACATCGGGCACAAATCCGAGTTCCGAATCACTACTAGAAATTTCAGGTTAGCAAAACTTAACTGTACCTGACCAGGGATCGAACCCAGGCCCTCGCGATCAGCAGACGGGGTTGGTACCACACGACGAACTAGCGGTCATAGTCATACTAAATTAATAGAATATTGTTGGTGTTACCTATAACCAGAGTGATTACTCGATGTTGGTGATTTCGCCGTATTATTAGCACCCGATTTTCGTCTTGGGCTATCTCTCAAACGCCTGTGTTTTCTGGGAGATATATTACCATTACCAACCCCTAAAAAGTTTTACACTTGTGTAACATAATGAGTAAGGTATAAAAAGAGATGTCTAACATATGTAATAATTTTAATAATAATAAGAACAAACCATCTTTTCTGTACTGTTCACTAGAGTCATCAGAAGTAGGTATATTTAAATGTAATTTCATATTTGGTCCTGGACCGTCTCTTCTGTCGTAGTGTTGTGATCTGTGACTTATATCTACAATTTTACTTTGTGTTGGACTTTTGGCTTTTAGTTTTGTTCTCTTTACGTATCTTTCCCTTTCATTAGAGCGTTTAGACTCGGATTCTTTTTCTTTCGGTATTTTTTCTTTCATGGATTTCTCTATATCTATGGGTTCTCGTGGCGACGACTGTACGCTTCTAGGTTTCTCTACAAAATGTGTTTTCTTTTTCCTAGGTTCCGGTAATTTTTCGTCCAAAGGAGATTTTGTACTTGGAGATTTAAATATAGTTCTTTCAGAGCGAGAACTGCTATCTGGCTCTTTTTCTTTTTTGCCCCAATCATCTTGTGAGGTGGAAATTGAATCATCATAAGATTTTGAAAATTCTAAATTAAACGTTTTCTTCTTTCTTCGTTTATCTTCTGCTAACCAGGCTTTTTGCCTATTTGTTGATCTATATTTTTGAGAATGCTTATAAGCTGAAATCAAATCAGAATTATGAAAGAAGATATTGTATTTTATCAAATAAAGTGTTAAAATAAAAAGTTTTTACTTAGGCCTCCATCATCATCGTCTTCCACAGGACTTTCGTAATAACCTGAAGAAGAATAGTGAACGCTTCTTTCATCATCAGATAAAGAACCCTGTAATGAAAATAATATTGAATATCATTTTGAAAGGTAGTATGAACAGCAAAGACAAATAAATGATTACTGAAAAGTGCACATCATAAGTTAGCAAAGTCTTAGCTGCAAGTATTGAATCATTTTTTTTAATGTATTAAAAACGGTTAATAATATTATTAGTGTCATCTAACCATCATCATAGGTACTAATTGTTCCTTCAGTTCATGACTTTTGTCTTCCTTTACTTTCCTTGCTTCACCCTTTTCTTCTTTACTTTTAGTTTCCATGTTTTTTTCCATAAGTTCTTTTTTCTTCTCAGTGGGAGTTTTATCAGTACTTTCAGTCACGTTAGGATTTGATCCGCCTATGCTGTAACTACCACTCGAACTACTTTTACCACTTATTAGGTCTCGTGCAGATGTGCTCTGAATGAAAAAGAAATTGGAATATAATTGGAATTATCTTTTTATATTATCTTCATGAAACATTAATATTACTTACCGGTTTTGACACTTCCTCCTTATTCTTAATAATTTCAGTCTTATTTCTCCTAATATGTTCAATGTTTAAAGTTTTGTCCGCCTTAACTTCATTTCGGTCTATACCAGTCTTAGATATTCGATCGGAAAGTGGCAAAGGAGGGGATGACAAGTGTGGTACAATAAAATTATCTCTTATTTCTAAGGGAGGTGATAAACTTGGAACTATCAAATCTTCAGCTACATTGTCTGTTTTCGTAGATGAATATAAACTCGATGCACTCTCAAATGATGATCCTTCCTGTGTTTTATTATTTTCTGCATCTAGAAAAGGATTATAACACTTATTTTAAGAGAAAAGGCTATATAACAAATATTCATTTCATGACTTCAGAAACCTTGGAACTTACGGTGATTTTGGTTATTTACGGTACTTTTCTTGGAACTGTCAGAATTGGCTGTCACGTAGTCTTCTGTGGTAGTGGTACTTTCTGATACGTCAGTTGTATTCAACTTTCCTGAGTCAGTTCTAGCCAAACTTGTTTCACTACTTGCGGTTTTTGCAATTGTAGGTTCAGAAGGAGATTCTAATATCTGACTTGGAATACTACCATTAGGCTCCTTTTGTTGTGATTTATTTTGTAATTCACGCCGCCTTGAAGGACTAAGAGCCCTCTCACGTTTTTTGTTTATGAAACTGGGCGTGCGTTTAAAAGGTATGTCTGTTAAATCTAAACTGGGATGAGTTATAGCAATAGCTGGAGTATGATTTACTTTTGGAGGTGCTGTGGGAGATAATATTTTTGATATTGTTGGTTGTTTTGTAATGGGAAGTATCACGTTAGGAACGACTGCAGGCGGAGATAGTGATGGCCGAACATATGCAGAACTCGAGCTTGTAGTGTCCAATTTGTTTCTCGGTGAGGTAGGTGATTGGCTCTAGAATAAGAAAGTCCATAATATTTAACAATTTAATCTTTATCTTTATACGTAGGTTAATATCTCAAATAACATATTTTAATTTACCTGAGAAGCATCAAATTCTTCATCCAAAACATCTGTATCTAAGGAAGATCGTTGTTGGTGTTGTAAAAGTAACAGTTGCTTTCGTCGTGATGTTGGCGTTAGTAATGCCAGTGCACCTGGTGATGCGGCTAATGAGCTAAGGTCCGATGAACTGTAAAAGTATGTTTGAAAAAATAATGAAATCGTAAATACATTGTTATTGAAGTTAGTTCATAATATAATCTACAGAAGTATAGTCCTTACCTGATGACAGTTCCATTATCAGTACCAGAATCTACTTGTAATACTGTTGTTTGTGATTCATTCCACATGCTATCGGAATGGTCCCTAAAATACGAGAGGGTTTAGAATAATACGTACGATGCAAATAACATACGAAGAGAAGAGGTTTAATTTAGTGTATAGTCAAAGTACCTGCTCTGATCAACAGTGAGCGACTCATTAGACGCACAAGGTGATGTATTTTCTAATGGGGCAAGAATAGTAGTAACATGATTGGAAATAACAGCTCGCTTAACTTTTTGATCCGCATCAGTTTCCTGATGTACTGGATCTGGCGAACCTGGACTTGATTTGGCGGTACTGTAAAGATTAAACTAATTAGTAAGGGACTTTATTAAGCAGCCAAATTTAAAAGGTTAAATTTAAATGTTGATACAGTTTGACAAATTAAAATAATGTACTGTGCTAAGTTATTCGGGATTCAATTGGACTATAATACAAAATTTCTGTGCTTCCGTATCTACTCATCTTACAAAAGTAAGACAATTTAAATTAATATATTTTCCAATCGCCTATTATTAATTCTTCGCATTTTATGAAGTACTTTTCATAAGATTTAAAGAAGAGTAACAGTGTCTAGAAGAATTGTATCTAGAAGACATTCAAAAACTAGAAGGCGTCCTAGAACTTATCCATACTACATAAATGTATCGATGTATGAAAGCAATGTTAAATTTGTTAAAAATATGTTAAATGAAAGCAGTAACAATGCATTGGCAAAGTGAGTTTCTCTATGTCGTGCATACCTGTTCTCATATACTTCATCCTTATTAATAGTCTCAGTTTTCTCTTCAAAACTTACGCTTCGAATTCTAAATGGTTCATGCTTGTAACTAATATACTTTTCATGAAAATCTTCATATGGCGCATTTCCGTCTGAAGAACTATCAAGAGAATTATGCAGATGAGAATGAATGAAAGCTAGGCATTCATAAACTACGCTTTGTATTTACTTATCTCTGTTTTAGCGGATCACTAAACTTGCAATTACTTAATCTTGAAAACGCGTTAAAAAATAAGTTTAAGCTAGTTCAGTTGTCCAATGTAGAGGATGGAGAGTGGACTTTAATACATGTGCACTGAAATATTTTGTGCATCATTTGGACTAATAGATACTTGACTAAATCTAATAGAATGAATCGTACACTACTGAATACTTACCTAAACGAACCATCAGGTTCAAATCCAAATATACCTTCATCTTTAATTGGTGTTTGTGTATAGTTTTGGCCAATATACTGTCTGTAAACAGATTCTTTCTCTCGATCTTCTCTAATAATGTTTTCTTGACTTGTAGACATAATTATAGGCGCATCTTTAATACCATCACTGCCGTTACTAATTTCAGTTTTTCTACTACAATATAAAAATAACATTTATATTTTATTTAAAAGTCTACATGAAGCCAATGGTAGATATAAGTTAATGTGTATAGCATAAAAATATTGTAAAATTTCTCTTACGCATCCAAAAGAATTTCGCCCTCAGACATAGTTTTCTGTAACATTCTACGATTTTTTCTTCGCAAAGTAGTGAAAGGTATAGCTTCTTCGTCAGGCCTTGGTTCGAAATCTATAATTATTTCCTTTTCGTTTTTCTCACTATCATCTGTTGTCGTGGCTGAAGTTTCTGTGGATGGCTCCGATTGAAAGGTAGATGTCTTCGACAGTGGATGAGAAGAATTTATTGTTTTTTGAGATGTGTCACTGGTGCTCTTTGATAATATAGATCTTAAAGCTTTTTCGCATTTGGCTTGCTTAGCTATTTCTTGTTGGAGATATTCTAAATTTCTTCGATTTAATGCCATACTTTTCTCAATTGTATCCATATCATCATCAATAGTATCGTCTCTGTCGCTTTCATGTATAAATTGAAAGTTTTGTTGAAAATATTCCTGTGCTTGTCTTTGCATGATACTGAGTTCTGACGATTTTTCTATTTGTGATGATGATGCAATGGATTTTACAGACGAAGATGTGACGTCATCTGAGTCACCTCTTTGCATATGGGAAGGCGTTGAATTTGCGGCAGTGGGTGAACGTGGAGACCTAGGTGGTTCTTCTGATTGCGTCCTGTGCAGTTTATCATGATCCGTACCTATAAAACTAAAAATGAAGAAAATGTTAACAATGTTGTTCTCATAACATAATTAATTTGTTTCTGATAAGTGTATATATACCTTTCAATATTTGTTGCGATATCACATTGTGTTTCTTGTCCCACTAAGCGGTCTCCGCCTACTTCCGAAAATGACTTAGTTAATCTTCGTGCTCCGACTGTATAGCCATTGGTTTGCACACCGGCTGCTACCATTTTCACCTGCGGTATAAAATCATTTCTATTATTAAATACCCCAAATCCAATTACACACCGGATTATAGATATTATAATATTCAATTCAAATTAAACACGAAGTACCCTCTTAATTGTCCGTGGACTGAGAGATAAATAATTTGGTGGAAGAGGCTTTCTCCCTAAGCATACTTCAGTTTGAGTGGCCTGTGTTCTCATTGCTCCCTTTTTAATTGAGTCTGCAAAATGAAATAAAATTCGTTAGAGTAGTAAAAAGATTTCGTATTAAAATATTTGTACGATAAGTCTCATACAAATATTTTAATACGAAAAAATTGCAGCAACAGCTCATGCTGTTTAAAAAGTTTTACCTACTGGATTAAAATACAACTTTTGTTTAATAGTGTCAGGAAATCCATTTTTATAATTAAAATGAAGTCATTTCGCAACAACCTCCAATTACTGTATGCTGGTGTATATCTATATGCAGTGTAATGGTTTACATGCGTATGTATTTTTATATTTTAGTATGGGCATTGCATATTGGATAATAGTGTCCACTGTTTATGCGGATTGTTGCAAACTAGCTTTATTTATGATTAGTTTTGTAAGTACGAATATTTATTTGACATTTATCAAATATTGCGTCTATAATAATCTACAGCAACTGAAATAAAAGCTGGAACGTTTCATTCGTTCACTTCTATCTACACTGAATGCTTTATTTATAGCTTTATACGTACCTAGCACAAGAACCTTCGGTTGGTCACTCTGTGGTGGTCTCTGTACCGGCGGAGGATGAGTGGCGATTGGTGGTGGGTAATGTAAAGGTGCCGGGGCCTGTCCTGGCAAATATTGTGGATACGGTGGAAACGGCTGGAACATTATCGGCAGAGTCGCGTACGGCTTGTTTTCTGGCTGTAATAAGTATACGTTTCTTGACATTATTATCAGTAGTAATTGACATTTCTCTTTCTATTTTATTTCGGAATGTTTTAGCAGAGATTGTTTGGTATATATTCAGTTTATCACAAGTAGGTATATTATATGTGCCCGTTTATTTTGAAATAATTATATTCATTAGTATAGTGCTTGGGAACAGTTGCATTCATCTTTATGCAAGCAGTAGAAGTGGTTATACGAGTTGATTCTAATCTATTATACCTTAATAGGTCGTCCATCGAGAAGTCTTTCACAGTCTCTTCTGAAACGGTTGCTACTGACGGCCGCAGGCATCACGGAGTCGTCAAACGTCGTCAGAGTGTGTGAGCGTGCGAATGATACATGCTTGGTTCTAGAAATTTAATAATTTTCACTCTACATTTCAAAAGGAATTCCAGATATCAAAACAATTTTAGACTCCAGCATGTACTCGTATTTCTATATTCTCATTTTTTAAAATTCATCCATATCAGCGAAAAAATTTTTTCGTGTTCTAAGTCAATTCGCGTATGGAGATATTCTGGCATCGTGAGATCCCAACGAATTTGAAAATCGAAACCAATACTGATGGTTTCTTCGACACAATATATCAACCAATCCGAACTATTCTAAGATTCATAAATAATGAAATTTAGCAGTCTGCTACAGTTATTACCTAATACAATTCGTAAAAAGTCTTAAAATGTTGCTTTTACCTATGGGGTGGTATAGTTAGTGGTGGCGGTGGCGGCGGGGGAGGTATTGGAGTATGTGCAGGGCAGCTGGAAACAATAAATAAAATACCTTATCTAAGTGTCAAACAAGCAGACGGTCCACCTGTTGGTAAGTGGTCATCGTCGTCTATAGACATTTGCAACATCAGAGGATTTACCAATGTGTTGCGTTCCTTGAAGGAGAAGTACAGATTGTTACGAGTAAAAGGAACTGATCCCTTCTAAATAATTCTCGTGTACATTTATGACCAATTGAACAGAATTCTTTAAAAACCATTAATTACTGATATATGAAATACTACTAGATTTTTATCGTGGGAATTATAAGAACGGATGTTTTTTGATGGAATTCAACTATGCAGGGGAAAATAAAATTAGATTGTGAGATTTTTATGTACTAAAGCCCTAACTTATGGTATTTGTGCAATACCCTTATTGGTGGATCAGAAGACTAAGGTGGAATGTGTTTTGGATTATGACATCTATCTCTAAGTTAGTACTGCCACGAAACTAAAAAAGCATAAATCACAGTAGATAATGTATCGCAGTAGTCATTCCTAAACAAGGAAATTCTAACAACTAGCTGTAACTCCTCATCAACATAGCCCAAAAGATTTACAAGTGGAAGGAGTAGTGAATTGATCACATTTGTTGCAGAACAGATAACCATTCGAGTAGATGTGATCGAGAATGTGGACAATGTCCACATTCTCGACTCTTCTAGACAGAAGAATGTAGTATTCTCACATTTCGCAATAGCAGAATGTAACAGCATGATCTAGGAGCCCCCAATAGCAGGGTGATAATATTTTCTAGTAGGGACATATTAATAGGGTGCTATGAGTAACAGTTAGAGTAAAATCTAAAGTTGACTTACTGTAACATCACGCTTGTAATCCCCGAAGAGGTAGGCAGAGGAGTGTAGTACACTACCACGTGTCACCAATTACGTTTAAGTCCCGTGGAATAGGTGGTAAGCGTATTGCCATACAACGAGCACTGATCCAGACTCCGAGTCACTACTAGAAATTCTAAATTAGAAAAATCCCATACTACCCGACCGGGGTTTGAATCCAGGACCTTCCGCTCGGCAGTTACGCTTGCAACCACTCGACCAACGAGGCAGTCGAATTAATAAGTAATAACGAGGCAGTAAAATTGAATTAACGTAATAAATTCCCCGTGAGAGCGAATCGTCGTTAATAAAAATGGTACACTTGGCAACTCATTGTCTACTGAACTAATCTGAGAAAACTGTGATCTGCCCGAACTCGTATTCTAAATCTTTTAAACAGTTGTCGGTTGCTTGAGTCAGTGAAAAGGATAAATGGAAGGCTATCTATCTAATATAACATGCATGTATGTATTATGTATATTACATTTAAATATCTCTTGCTAACGGTGAAGGAAAACATCGTGAGGAAACCTGCACACCTTAGAATTTATAATGAAAAAAATTTCTAATGTGTGTGAAGTCTGCCAACCCGCACTTGTTATTCCATTGTTTAAATATACGAGTAGGTCTTCTCTCATATTGAGATTGTTAAGGCCATAGTCTGTCACGCTGCCCAAGTACGGGTTGGCAGACTTCACACTCCTCAGAAATTTATTTTCTTATAAATTCTAAGATGTGCAGGTTTTCTCACGATGGTTTCCTTCACCGTTAGCAAGTGATATTTAAATTTAAAAACGCACTTTTGTAAAGAAGTGCGCGCCATGGATTTGAACCCAGCACCTCCGGAGCGGAGGCTGAATTCTTAACCACTTGGCTATGACTGCTGGTACTATTATTTATTTATTTATAACTGAACTTAATAGTAACTTACGGAATTATAGATGGGGGCCTGGGTAAAGAGCCTCCTCGGCTTACTGACGCGATTTGGTCCACATTGTAATTTTGTGGCCAACCCGCGTTATCTTCTATTACCGATCTGAAACGAAGGTGTTTTACAGGTTTTTTTAGTAACACAGGTGTTATGTTGATAATTAGCATAACGTGTGATGTTACGTAATCACCGAAGAGGTATACAGAGGAGTGCAGCACACTCCCATTTTTCACCAGTTACATTTACGTACTATGGAATAGGTGGTGAGCCTATTGACAAACACCGGGAAAGATCCAGACTCCGAGTCACTAATAGAAATTCAAATTGAGAAAAATCTAATAGTACCCCATCCGGGATTAGAACCGAGGACCTCCCGATTGGCAGTCGTGCTTGCAACCACTGGACCAACCCAGCAGTTGTTAATTAGGATATTAATTAAAACACCATTTGTAGTTACTTTTGAACCTATTTAAGATTTATGGGATATACACTTATTGAACTCGGAGTTTAATATTTCAAAGGAGAAATAATCAGTTTTATGTTTATAGGTCTCTCATAAACCGCAATTCTTCACAAACTCACTCAGGCACTGCAAAACCTAATTCATAAACCTATGCTAACACAAAATCATTGCGATAGGATTCATCATCAACAGCCTATCTCAGTCCACTGCTGGAGAGAGGCCTCCCCTCCCGATACGATTAGGGATGCTTTATTTTAAAGCAGATTAGAAAACAGATACACTATAAAAATTTGCATACATTACTTTGAGATCGAAGTGCATATATAGCCTTGCTATTTATAACGCACGTGTAACAAAAAGGACACAAAGTAATATATTTATTATGAGTCAAAGTAAATACTAAATTTAAAGAATTATTTCATTTACGTGCTCAAACAAAGCTTTATTATAACGGCAAAAATGCATACTTTTAGTACACATGCATAATGTGACTAAAAGTGTCCAACGAAAAACATAAATGTGAAAAACGGGGAAAGTTATGGATAAGTTACTCTGTAAGCCAAAGTTAGGAATATTTATATATTATTAACAATATAACGCCCTTCAGTGACTGGCAGGGGTTCGATGCGAAGTGCTGAAGATCGAGCTCAGTGGCGTGCTATTGGAGAGGCCTAT
>DWJK01002316.1:0-14866 GCA_018248815.1 Croniades pieria auraria
GAGGTGCGCGCCATGGATTTGAACCCAGCACCCCCGAGTGAGAGGCTGAATTCTAAACCACTAGGCTATCACTGCTTATAACACCAAGAAATAACACCAAGTCAGGGCGTAAATATTCCAAAATGGCGGAAGCAGATTAAAATTATAAGAGATATGTTATCAAAATGAAATGAAATGTAAATTGACTTATCCTAATGAAATGAAATAAAACGAAATGAAAATTAAAAGACTTATGTTATTGAAATGAAATGTAAATTGAAATATTTATGTTATTAATATCAAGGGAATTAAAAATTACAAGAACTATGTTATTAAAATGAAATGAAATATAAATAATAAAATTTATGTTATTGTGAAATTCACAGTACTTTAAAACTATATTGATTTTGCGTCCCGCATTAACTGAGTGTTGGTCCGGAATTTCATCACACATAATTAAGTAACCGTCAGCAGCGTAGTAGCGTGAGTTCAGAGGTTAAGACGAAATTTTAAATTTCACAAATTTAAAATCGTGACTGAAGCTCGCCGAAGTGTATTACTTTATATGATTGAACCTCTTTCAGATTCGTAAATATTAATTAATATTGCAAAAGAAGCGTTTTTCAATTTTAAAATTTGTGTGCGTTACTTATTCTGACCGTCCGAGTAACTTACTACTTATTCTGACCGTCCGAGTAACTTACTACTTATTCTGACCGTCCGAGTAAACTGTGTTTAGTAAATAGGGCGAGACAAATAGCATTTTGATCCCTTAATAAACATTTTCGACTGCCTCGTTGGTCGAGCGGTTGCAAGCGCGACTGCCGAACGGGAGGTCCTGGGTTCAAATTCCGTGTTGGGTACTATTTCTAATTTAGAATCTCTAGTAGTGACTAGAAGCCTGGATCAGTGCCTGGTGTATGGCAATAGGCTCACCACCTATTTCATGGAACTTAAACGTAACTGGTGAAACGTGGGACTGTACTACACTCCTCTGCTTACGCCTTCGGTTATTACAGGCGTGATGTTAAATTTTTGTTACGTTAATAAACATTTTTCTTGTTATAGTGATCAGACAACTGATGTATTACACATATTAATTTCTAAATTTATCCTTTCTTACATAAATTACCGTCAGTCCAGATGGAAGAATTACTTGCGCTGGTCACTCAAATATTTTACTAGGATTGAAATCAAACCCACCACCTCTCGCTCAACGGTCATTTTACCTACCCACTGGACAAACAAGTTAACCAATTATTTATGTACATACAAAGCAAAGTGCCTGTTATAGTTACTCTGTTACGCAGATCCGGGTATGATTTTTAGACGGCAACTATCTATTATTATTATTTTATCACCTTGGGTTCCGTAGGCGTAGACAGAGAGCACCGAATGCCAAATATCGATCTGTACAGGCTTAACGCGCATCTTCTACATTCATGACCTGTTTAGGAACCTTCCGCTCTATCAGGTAGTACCAGCTCTATTCGGTCATGTTAGATGAGCTGCAGGTCCTCGGACTAGCATGATCAATATTCGCATAACATGTTTAACTTCATAAAAATACTTGATGTAAAATGACGATTGATTAGTTATTAATGTAACGTATCGTTTGCCATTCCGTGTTGTTTTTCAATGTGACTATACATAAAAACAGTAACTTCACGCCTGTAATCCGCGAAGTGGTAGGCAGAGAAGTGTAGTACACTCTCACGTTTTCCCAATTAAATTTTCAGCCCACTATGGAATACGTGGCGAGCATATTGCTATACATCGGGCACAGATACAAACAAGTGACCGTACAGCTACTTAAAAAGTATCTAGGAAGTCTAAAAATACATTTAATTAAAATCGAACTGAATTAAAAATTACAACAAATTAACGGAAACTTAGCAACGGTTATTATTAAAATTTATACAAAAAAACAAAACAAATCATTAAGCTTCATAGTTTTATAAAATAACAAACCAATTTTTAAAGGTAACACCGTACACATGAACGAGATAAATGTATCAAATAAAAAGATAAGATTAATTAAAAAAACATTTTAGTGTACTCCTGGCCTTTGAACATCACGATCGGATCCTGCAGCAATGCTAATTAACTTTTAGTTTTAATAGCCTCAGGTCGATATATGGATGATTGGGAGTATTCAATGCAAGGTCGGACTTGTGCACTGATTGTCTGTAATACGTTCAGATGTTTTGTATGTCAAATGATGTTCGCATACAAGAGTGTGCCATTCATAGAAATGTATGTGGTTGCGTCATGGCTTCGCTCGTTCAATTGATTCACTACTAATACATTCTCGCTTATCATGATGAGATTGTAATCGAAATTGTTCTCAGCGTTAGAAAAATTAAGGAACAATTTTTTGGAAGCATTTACAACAGTAACATCACACCTTTAATTCTCAGAGGTATAAGCAGAGAAGTGTAGTACACTCTCACGCTTTACCAGTTACATTATACGTCCCGTGGTATGGGTGACAAGTCTATTGCCATACACCGGGCGCAAATTCAGACTCCGAGCCACTACTAGAAACTTAGATAATAGAATCCAGGGCTTCTCGATCGATAGTCGTGCTTGCAACCACTCAACCAATGACCCATTTACAGTATTAATGAACATCTATTCTCGTTGTCGTTGTATTTAACTAACGAATTCAATACTATCATGATCATGGACCTTTTTGTCGTCTCCTTGTTTCACATGGGTTTCCCGTCAGCATGAGAAGGGTTAAGGCCATAATATGTCACGTTAGCCAACTGACGGTTGACAAACTTAAGCATTATGGACAACTCTAAGGTGTACATGTTTTCTCGATATATTTTCCATTACCGTTACAGCTTTCTTTGTTTCCCAACCCCTTCAACGTTTCACTGCTGGACATGAGTCTCTTCTCAAAATGAGAGGGTTAAATCCATAATATGCAACGCGAGCAAGTTATGTTATATCTTAAAAATGGAATATTAACTGTTGAATTTTATTGTATTTACATACATCTTCCTCCCAAGTATCTTGCGGGTAAGTGGAGAGCACGAAGTGAATATGAAAAATGAAATTATTTTGGTTACTATACAATTTATAGCCTTGGTGAATGTGTGCATACTGCATAGAGCTGTTCAAGGCGCCCACCTTCGGTTATCAAGCTTTGATTAGGCAACAAAGCGGGCTGAATAAGTGAATCTTCTACATTAAAGTAGATCGATTGACGTTCACGCATTGGTATAAATATAGTACGCAGTTTTTTCATCATATCATTCATTCGATCTCTGCTCATCTGTACAGGCAATCGTCTGGAGTACTAGTCACAATGAAATCGGTAAATAAATAGATGCTTCGGAAAATTACAAAATATAATTTTTTAACGCTTTATGTATCCTCATTATTCTTTAATAATTTAAAAAAAAATATTTAAAATTTTGACCTTTTTAAATTGTTCCCTTTTAAATATTTTTGAGTGTTTACTTCCACCTTTTCTCTATATCAGCATAATTTCACCAGCGACGTTATTTTAAAATTGTCAAAATGTTCAAGGATTTTTTCAAATAATTTGGTCTGTTTATATTTTTCAGTTCATCATTTTAGCTGTCGCTACCCTGGCTTCAACTGCGAAGCTAGACAAAACCTACCTTCCTCCTAACGCACAAACATCTGGTGGATCCAGTAACTTTCTGGAAACTCCTTTTTCGAGAACTGGAAATGGACTTTCCGGACCTTCTGGAAGATTCACTCCTAATGTTCAAAACGGAGGTTTCGATCAAAACGGAAAATACGGTCAAAACGCCTATAACTTTGGCCAGGGTGGTGCTAATTTTGGAAAACCTGAAAGAACACAAGCTGCTTTAGAAAGGAACGCAGCGATTCTCCGTCAGTCCAACGAGAACGATGGAGAAACCTTCGCGTATGCTTTTGAAACAGAGAATGGTATTTATGCCGAAGAAAATGGCGTAGCTACTAACGGAGTAGAAGCTCAGGGTGGTTATAGCTACACTGGTGATGATGGACAGACCTACAGCATCAGGTATGGTTAACTTATTGTACATATCAAAGAATCTGAACGAGAAATTGAAGTTACAGAGCTTGATAAGCTTAAATTTAAGAATGGCTGCAGATGTTGCGCTAGTTAAAGAAACCCATAAACTGGATGTACCAAAAAGGCATGATTACAATATTCTGTATTAGGAAACGTTTAAATCGATCTATTTCATGACTGCCTCGTTGGTCGAGTGGTTGCGAGCGTGACTCCCGGTCGGAGGGTCCCGAGTTCAAATCCCGGGTACCATCAAATTTTTCTTATTTAGAATTTCTAGTAGTGACTCGGAGTTTGGATTTGTACTCGATGTATGGCAATAGGCTCACCACCTATAGGCGTGATGTTACGTTTTGTTACGATCTATTCTAAATTTCTCTATTCTATATTTTCACGCCGTGGTACAGTTTTAGTTTGTTTGGATTTCAAATGTTAAAAGTACCTAATTTACAGGTACATATTTAAAAGTATAATTAAAAGCCTTGAAAATTTTTAAGTGCATATTTGTATATTATAGATATACAGCTGACCAGAACGGCTTTGTGCCCCAGGGTGATCATTTACCCACTGCTCCTCCCGTTCCCGAAGAGATCCTCAGAGCTTTGGAGCAAAACGCACGCGATGAGGCTGCTGGAATCTACGATGACGGTAAGTAATTTGAAAAGTGCCTATATGTACACCTCTAAACTATAGTCTCTTTTTTTAATATACCATAATTTAATATTTACGTTTTTACGTATTGATATGGCCTTATTAGTTATTTTCATATCTTATTTTGATATATTCTCTTTGATAAGTATCATCGGTACACAGTCAAACATAGGAATGATTAGCAGGAATATGTAAAAAGATATTTTAATTCATTTACTTAGATGTTCGTTCAAACGAGAATCAAATCACGAGTCTTCTGCAAGCATAGTTATAAATGCGCCAAAAGTATTCGATACTACGATTTTGAAACACTCATAGTGTTGTCAAAAATAGCATTTTTATCAACATCTAATAATAATAATGCTTTCAGGGTCCTATAACGAAGCTAAGTACAGCGACAACACTAACCAATACGGAAGCAACAACTACGAAAACAGGAACAACGGAAACAGGTTTAACGGAAATGGGAATAACAGAATCAACTATAGCGACAGCGATGACACCGTAGTGACTAACTCTGCTCTATTCCCTGATTCTGGTTCTACATCTGGTTTCAGAGGTCGGAATGGTCAAATTAACAGCCAGCAGGCTTACCTGCCTCCAGTCAGAGGATCAGCTAACGGCAGGCGGTCGAGTTTCAATTCTCGTAGTGGATACCAGTATTAATATTAACGAAAAATAATGCCATTGTAAATAAAACCAATTAAAAGTTTGTTATCGTTTTTTTTGACGCAAATTCTCAAACACTTTTTAAACTAATCTCTCCTAGTACATAGATTGCGAATGATTAATTTTTAACTTCAAATTTTAGCCTCAATGATTGGGTTACTAATTAATTAATATTACTAATATTATACAATATTTATTGCAATACAAGACCCGAATTTCAAGTTAGCATAACGGTGAAATATATCATAATGAGGAAACACACCTAAGAATTTCCTACTGGTATTGGCTATATCATATGATGCCTGTCGATAAACACATGAACAGAGGGAACTTAACCAGTTTGTACTGTTAAATTTTATTGTGGACGCTAAAATTAACTATGAACACACAGGAACTAGGAACACATAGCTAGGAAATAATATGTACATACATACATAGTTCGTAACATACATAGTTCGTAACATATATAGTTCGTAACATACATAGTTCGTAACATACATAGTTCGTAACATACATAGTTCGTAACATACATAGTTCATAACATACATAGTTCGTATATAAGCGGATGTAGAGACTGTAGAGTCGATTGATTGGTAAAGAATGCCAAAAGTCATTGAATCCGCCTTTTCTAAATTAAGGATAGTAATAAAGGCGTTATAAATACGTAAACCAACAATGTTATTTAGAAAAAAAATGTTATTTAAGTTTGCAAATAATTTTCAATTTTTTATTTAATTTATCTGCACACCATAATAAAACTAAATAAGACCTACTTACATGTATAATTCTATTCTTTTAGTGATCACTGTTTATTATTATTATATTATGGTCTCTGCAGCAAACATACATTTCATTTTAATTTCTTGAACACCAATACACAGGAATAACAAAAGGCGAACTTAATGCGTAATGATATTAACATCTAGTTAACCATAGGTGAATAGAAAAAAAAAAATAGTATGTACAAATTTTTTTTTTCAGTTACCACTTTGGAGCATTTATAGCAATTAAATATAATAATAATAATAACAAAACAGTAACGAATGTGGAAGGTTGCAGAAGCCGAGCGTTACTATGTTCCTCCTCTCTTGAATATATAGGTCAGATAGTGACTGATGGGGGAACTAGAAGTCTCCGAAATGGTCGTGCTTGTAAGAACAGAGCGATGAACGTCGAAGAAATACCTCGGTCTGTAAAGTCAGAGATATTTGACACTGCGCTCTGCCTACTCCGTAAAGGATCTGGCGTGATGATAAAATAAGAGGAACATCTAAATAACATAATTTATGAACTTAAGCCGTCTCACTTAGTTAAGAGATATATGTATAAATCATAACTGTTGGACGTTACATAATATACAAGTTTCTTGCAACATCAATATGGAAAACCAATCCATATTGATGTTGCAATAAACTTATCAGAAACTGGCTTAAGTTTAACGTTCACTATGATGATTTCTTGCTTAAAATTCTGTTCATATTTTTGCTCTTTTCTGCTCATTTCTCTGGCTATTTCAGTTTTCTTATTTGTTCATTCATGTTGTTCAAAAATTCTATTTATATGTACATTTCGACATTTAGTCCAGAGATCTGACTGCAATTGTGAGTACAATAAAGAATAATAGCCCGCAACAAAATGAAAACGTATTTTTAAAATGAGCACAATATATATCTAGGTAAATTAAAAATGTTATAAACGAAGCAGGCAAGATATCTAAGTGTATGCCAGATCTTATGTCTTTCGGGGAAATGAATCTTTAAGCTATATCATATTGAAACGAGGCTTTTGTTTAATAGTGGAAGAAAAATAAAAAGCTTGCTGCTAATGATTATAGTGATGATAACGATGAAAGTAAGTATATTTAATTATATTAAAATTATGTATGCTTAATGAACAGGTAAATTCATATTCTGTAGTCAAAAATATCGTTTGTGATAAACGTATTGGAAAAAAAATCTGTACTAAAAATCTACGTTGCAATGTGTTTTTCACTTCCACGTACGCTTTCCATACGATTTTACTAATATTTGTCATGTTATTATTATTTTTATTACACGTTATTTTAACCCGCATTCATATAATATAGAAGTGATGTGATGACCAACTCGATGACTGTCACATATGAATAGAAATCGTTGGTCAAAATTGCTCGGCTTTGGCACATCGATATAAGTTGCGCAAATTAGAATATATTAGTAACACGTCGATGCCATACGAGGTATAGATCTTGAACAGTTAAACATATTTTCTACAGTTCAAATCCCTTTCTCTACTAACCGTATCTACTTCAATTGATCTAAGATGCCAGATATAAACACTTTATAGTGTTTAGTTAGATGCCAACTTCTATTATCTGTGAGATAAATCGAAAAATATATTTAGCAGTAAAAATATATTATTATGTCGAGTGATCATTAAATCGAGGATCATTTTACAATAGATAATAACACAAAAGATCGTGATGAGATAATATGAATGGGTCGGCATTTTGGGATTTTTATTTGAGTAGATATAGCATAGAATCATTCATGTAATCGTTAAGGGGAAGTTTTAG
Organism: Croniades pieria auraria; assembly: GCA_018248815.1. Taxonomy (NCBI): domain Eukaryota; kingdom Metazoa; phylum Arthropoda; class Insecta; order Lepidoptera; family Hesperiidae; genus Croniades; species Croniades pieria. The sequence goes on from DWJK01002316.1 coordinate 7,893, forward strand.
TTTATTTTGATCGCAAACTTGATAATTTTAGCACATAATCATTAATGTTATTTTAGACATAAGTGTATAGAAACAAAGATATAAAGAAATCTCTGCCGTGACATCCACACATTCGGCTGGAGCTCCTAAAGTTGGATCTCAGGTAAAAACATACGCCACTTAAACTGGTACATATTAATCATGAATATATGTATATGTACATATGTATTTGAAAAATTATAAATAAAAATATTACAAACCCTTTAAAAGTATTTATTACTATGCTAAAATGTCTGAACATTTTTGTGTTCGTTTCACGTTTGTTACTTTCATGTTCAAACTGTGTTCGATTTGGCGAACTTTGTAATTACATTACCTGTAATTGCTTAATCTGTAAGGGACTTGGCGTGAAGATACATATATAGGTATGTAATGTAACTATACAACGATATTAGTACTTTTTTATTTAATCATCGTAAACTGACAACTTTAACAAGAAATACCACAGTCCACTTTTATCAAAACACACGATATACACAGATAAAGAATTATCGTCAACCGCAACAAATAACAAAAATAAAATGTAAATAAATTAAATGATGATCACAAACAAAAAAAGGTAAATAAAAAAATGGTATTTAAATTAAAAATATGTTTTAAAAGTATGATAAATTTTGGTACTTGTCCTTAAGACAAGGTCAGAGGTCACAGAGCAAAAAAGTAATTATCAGAGACAATACGCTTAGGGTCGTCGGTGTATTTCGTGTGCCGCTTGACCTCACACAACAATAACCAAATGTTAATATCTAGGTCATAGTTGTACATCCCTAACATATTGTCAGTAAGAAACATTTTTATGAAGTAAATAAATGAGATTTACGGGTTTATATGACGCTTCATCATCATCATTACGCTGATAAATTTCCGTCCACTGCTGGATATAGGCGTCTCCAATAGCACGCCACTGACCTCGATAAAAATATGTAATAATATATTTGACTGCCTCGTTGGTCGATTGGTTGCAAGCGCGACTATCTATCGGAAGATCCTGGGTTCAAATCTCGGGTCGGGTACAATTGGATTTTTATAATTTAGAATTTCTAGTAGTGACTCGGAGTCTGGATCTATGCCCGGTAGGCCCACCGCCTATTCCATGGGACGTAAACGTAACTGCCGAAACGTGGGAGAGTACTACACTCCTCTGCTTAAACCTTCGGGGATTACAGGAGTGCTGTTACTTTTTTTAAATAATCTAATATAACAATATAATGACTCTTATTTAATGCTTTTCCAGAGAGGCTAGCTTGTTTTTGTTACAACATTTTATATAACTCGTTATTAGGAATGAGTTTTTCCACATATTTGAAAGAGGCTTAGCAAAAATATTTTCATGTTGCTCTAGGTGGACTGGTGAACAGTTTTTTAAATCAGGCTAATGTATTGAATAATAGTCATGATCATCATCCTTATCAACCTGTTTAACTTCACTGCTCGACATGGGCCTCCTCTTTGGGGTTTTCGCCCATAATCCCCACCCTGGGCATGCGGTTTGGGGATCCAATTCAAAAAAAATAACCATCTTCATTTTGTTATCTTATGCCATACGTCTAATTTACATTAAGTTGCGTTTTCCATTGAGGTGCAAAAAGGCTTCATGTCCTTAACTTTATAAATTTATAGACAGCCAAGTTAGTCTATTTAATACCAACAGTCGTTACCGCCCCACCTACTATTGAAATTCATTTAAATTCAATCAGTTTGTGCCATACATGACTGGCATAATTGATCTATTTAGTGCAGATGATAATACCCTGAAGTGCTCTTCAAGTTCATACTATATGACTATTTAATAATACGAACACTTTAATAATAAAACCCACTTCAGTTTAGTAAAACAAAGGGTTAACATTTCGTTTAAAAGACTTGATATAAGGCTGTTGCAAGACTTGGGTCACTGTACTGTCTATTATATAATCTGACAACTCTGTGAACTATGAAATTTTGTTTTTACACCGCCACTATCAATTACAATGCCGGCCACACCAAAAATGTCAAGGTGTGATAATGTCCAACTCATGATCTCTCATTCATGATAATGTGATGGAACTCTACAATAAATACGCCTAATAACTCGTTCGGGTGTGACGGCTGCAATTAGAGTTTTGTCATGCATTTATCCGCATGTCACGTGCCCACGATTTTAATATAATGCCGATTTTTAAGGATGGTATAAAATACCATTCTGGGTGACATAGGGTACACATCTCATCGCATCCTCTTTTAGGAACATCGTCCGAGATGAAAGTGTTTCTGGTCAGTTGTTTAGAAAAGATAATTTTGTTTTTTAATACTCCTTAATCGTAAAAGCATTTCTTAAGGGCTTAATATAACTCTAATGCATTAGTTGGTAATTATTTATTCTAATTTGTCTATTTTTTTTCAGATTTTATGGGCCCTGGGCCTTGCAGCATCCGATAAATTAGATCGAACTTATCTACCCCCACCCGGATCAATAACGTCCGGAGGCCATTTTAAAGATCTTAGTCTCCCATTGGAATTTCCGAAAGAAAACTTTCCTTCCACCGTGAAGCCTGATAATGATGGAAATAACATCAATGCTTTTGCTAAGACCATTTATCCAAATATTGCAATTGGTTTCGACAGACAAGGACCATCAATATCGCCTACTGAATCTTTACCTACCGGACCTAGAGATTTCTCAAAAAAAATTGCCAATTCACCGTCTACTAATAAGCCCTACGCTTTTATTCAAACGACTTCGTCGTCTCCTACAGAGAACTTTAAAACAACAGCTGGATATGTAAACAATCAAGAATATACTTCAACAATTTCTCCTTTCGACAAGAATTCGAACTATCCACATCAAATCGTTAACGACCTGAAAAGCCCTAGTACTTCCTTTGATTCTAAAATATCTCGCATTATACCTGAAAATGCATATGACCAGTCATCGACCTATTCACATGGTTCGCCAAAATTGCCAACAGAACATAAACAGCAAGTTCAGCATAACTTCGATAGAGGGTTTGTAAGTGGCGATCAAATTTCTTCCAATTTAACTCCCCAAGGATATTCAACTGCACGTTATCCCTCTAACCGATATAACAATTTCGATAGTACATCAGGTGTGGTAATTTCCGATATAAGCACTACTCCTGAAAGTTATTATGATCAAGAGAAACCAAAGAGTCATGGGATTAAGATTCAGCAAAATTATGCGGAAGATCAATTTTATTCAACTCCAAGGATTTTCGAAAACCTTGATGGAGATACAGGGGCAACTTCAACATTGACGTCAGATAAATATACCGAAGGTGTATCATCAACTTTAAAACCAATGAAATCATCTTCAGCATATTCTACTACGCCTAAACATTCATCTGAAAATTTCGGTTCAAGTTATAATGCAAACATTCAGCCTGAGAGGCCTCAAGCAGCAGCTGACAGAAACGCTGTGATACTTAATTACGAAAATATTTTAACGACTGAGGGTTTTGCATATAGTTACGATACGTCAAATGGAATTCATGCTGATGAAAGCGGAACAGCTAATAATGGCGTAAAAGCTCAAGGATCGTACTCGTATATTGGCGACGATGGAAAAGTTTATAGTATTGCTTATACAGCAGATGAAAACGGCTTTTTACCACATGGTGATCATTTGCCTACAGCACCGCCTGTACCTGACGCCATTTTAAAGGTCATAGAAGAAGCTGAAAAGAACAAGAAATTCGGAGTTATTAATGATGGTAAGTATACAAACTTAGCGTTTATCTTTATCTGGATTTAAACTTAGCGTTTGACTTTGTCAACTTTTTCAATGGAATAAGGTAATTAAGGATATTTTTTTATATTTTAGGAACATATGATGACTCGAAATATGGACATGCAAGATACCAAGGTCCTTTTGGACGCATACCGCCGGTTTTATTCAGCAGCACTCATAAAGCCCAACCAATTGATAGAGTGTATACGCCTAATACTAAAACTATTTTAATCGAAAAAGAAGACGCACCCGCAATCGACGGGTCCCATTCAGAACAGGCTTTAATTAGTGGTAAATTTGACAGCATATCAGGTCGCCCGTACCCTTCTTATGCAGACAATGATAACAGAGAAGATTATTATCCAAATGAAAAACAAAAAGCGTTTTCATCCGATGATGCGAATCAATCTTATGACCGAGAAATACCAAAGATGGATAAAACAAAAGCTAAGGACTATCATACTACTGCTAATCCTAGAAACGACTCTACTGATAATTCTTTAATAATTTATGGATTACCTAGAGGTAAAATTCCAAATTATAGAGAAAATATTTTAAAGACAGTAGTAACGTCTTATGCTAATGACAATTTTAGTAAAACTAGACCCGATTTTCCTTCTAATGCAGACGTTCATATTTCAAAGAAACAAGGTACTGAGTATTATGCAGGACACGATGGTAATGTGGACAAGCCCTCTTATACTGGATACGAGTATGTTCGACCACAACAGACATTTAATGATAACTACGAGAATAATTTTCAATCCGGCTCTCCATATCCTAATGGAGAAAGTATTAAACTAATTGAAGATGACATGAGCTATACACGAACTTTTTCAAATACTTTTGTAGCCCCCAAAGGTGAAAGTGAAAAGAACGATGAACTCGCGACAAAATTGCAACCATTGCCTCAACGTTTTAAATATCCGACAGCCAATATTAATGCAATTCACAAAAATGTTAACAACGCTATTATTCCACCTAGCTTTACAATGATTCCTCAGGGTTTATCAAAACAAAGTAACCATGAGTCAATCGTGGTCCCCGATAGAGTATATCAGATTACTTCAAAACCTGAATACGATTCTACAGTTTCTAATGATCAATATCCTTATACAGCTACAGTGCCAGGAAATGAAAGATACCATAATTATCCTACATCGACTCTTAGACCTGAGTACAGATCGTCCACAACACCATTGCCAAACGAATATTCTTCAGGATTGCCATCATCTTCTGTCGGTTTGGATTATACTGGAACAACACCAGCAACTTCACATTTTAGTACAACAGTACGACCTGTAGTGGGTTCAAAAATTTTCGGATCGACTACTCACCGGCCAGGACACGCTGCAGATCCCATATTTAGGCAAAGGGGAGACAATAAAGAGAGAGTTTCAACAACTAGTCCAGATATAATTCCTGACAGAAGCAACGGAAAATATAGACATCGAGGTAAACCTAGAATACCGGTAAATGTTGATAAAAATCAAGACTTCATTCAGGAAATTCCAGAAACGAGCTCTTTTCAAGATGGAATTACTCCCGAATATGGTACAAGTGATCACGGAACCCATTTAAAAATATCTACAGGTCCCAGAGATTATGGTGGTCAGATATCAACGGAAAGAATTATCGGCGAAGACTTCAGTGGACCAAAACAACCTCAGAGATTTGACCCCGTACACGGATATTATTACTAATTATATAAATAACCAAATAACCTTTTGTTATTGTTGATATTTTTACTAAAGAAATATGCGTTGAATTAATAACTTTGTTTTAATTTTGCCAATCGTTTGAGTATCTTAAAAAAATAACATTTTTTTGTGAATGTATTTAATATAGCGTTTTCTGAGACCGTTCTCCAAAATTATTCTCCAATTCAATTTCAATGGCAGGATTTAGTATTGAAAGGTCTTTAAGTCTCTTATATTCGTATTTCAAGTAGTAATATATAAAGATTCATCATAAGCAGTAAACAAGTAGTAAGATATAATACATAGTTCATGATAGCCTAAATATATAATAATATGTAGAAACATCAAATAAAATTTAGTATTTACTTAAGTATTTTATATGAAAGCAGAAACAAAAAGAGACGGTAGAATTTCATTATTAACTGATTTAGGTTCTTCATATCATAAGACCGACCTAAAGTTCATAAATAATGATATAAATTAGTTTATTTGGTTTAACTTCAATGATGATAAAACAAAATACAACATGAATAAGCAAACGCATAAATCTTATTGAACGTTGTTCCACTGAGCACAATCTCTGATAGGTGACTTGTTTCTATGTGAAACCGTATAGTATGCCAACAGTCGACTCCAGGGTAGAGTTTGGTAATATACATAGATAATGTCCGTTCCTGAAGAGAGATAGCTACATATGTAGACCACGCCATGCGTAGGGCCGACCAAGCGAACTTGTTGCCGGTTTACGCACTTCATAATGTCCATGGGTATAGCGACGCCTACCCTGGAGAATAATCCTAGGTAATCCAAATGTCATTTTATATATTAAACGAGCGAAATAAGTAACGCAGTCGATTTTATTGAGTTCCTTCAACATGTGATAATATATGTATGTACATATGTACCGGCTTAACTCACGTACGTTTTTCGGGATGGCCCAAGGTTGCTTTAACATAGATCTCTTTATCACAAAACAAATAATAAAAACATATGTAAATATGTACAAGTAATGTACATATTCTGAATGTATGTAAGGTATCGGATTGTCCTTGGTTTTTTTTAAACAATAGAGTATAATATCTGGGAATTGCTAATAGTAGAATTTGTTCCTAATTAACTGAGAACTAAGACTTTTGTGAATAACTGTGACTGAATGAGCGTTGAAATGATTTTGATATCTACGAAATAGACCTGAAATTATTAGATACAGGTTTGTATATTTGAAATATTAAAATAGAAATACTTTTTTAAAACAAAACCTGTGTCTAAATTAAATGTATTTTTAGCATTACAATTTACTTACAGTGCCCGATGTATGGCAATAGGCTCACCACCTATTCCATGGGACTTAAACGTAACTGGTGAAAAGTGGGAGTGTACTACACTCCTCTGCCTAGCCCTTCGGGGATTACAGGCGTGATGTTACGTTTTTATTTGTTTTTACTTGTTTCTACACAATTTTTTATGACACAGTTATTGTTTGATCATTGTTTTATTACATTTAATTA
>DWJK01002317.1:0-14864 GCA_018248815.1 Croniades pieria auraria
GTTTTTTACATATTCCTTAAGAAATCAGCGGGCCGAGTCGTTGTAGGCAGGGGGTCCACAGCGGTCCAAGTGGACCGCCGATGTAATTTTGGCAAAGTGTCACTGGCGGTCCATAAGGACCGCTTCCGGTCTTAACCTGTTAAAGTACATAAACGCTATAGCAAACCGCCTCACAGGAAGTAATAGTAGAGATATTATTAACTTCGTAGCATGTTTATGAATACAAAGGTCATCGCAATTGTTGATCTTCCGAGATCTCCGACTACATTGTTACGGACTCCGACTGCATTGGTTTAGTGCATGGGTAGGAAAAAATTAATAATTTCGTTGCTGCAACGGAAACAGCAGACACATATGTATATGTACATACATATGTCCAGATATATGCTCAATATGTGCGAGTATGGATACCTTCATTGCAGGAAAAATAACGTCACAATGAATAACTTATTCTAAAGTAATTTTGTTACTGTTTTACCTTTTTATAATGTTTCGTATACGTTTCGTAATACATATGGAAAAAAGGCTTTCTCGGTGATGCCGGTGCAGAAGGATAAATATAGAAGAAGCACGTCTTCTGTAAGATAGTCATATGCGGTGCTCAGTGCTTTTTGCCTACCCTGCAAGAGATCTGACGAGATAGTATATCAACAGTCGCATACGAAAATAATCACAAGATACTTTATTGTAAATACAGTAACGATCCACAGTTTGACAGTTATTTTTATACAGCTAACTTTTCACGTAATGAACCGACTTCACGTCTTATATTACAAAACTTTTGCTGGGGCATGTAAATGCAAAGACAATATATTGGAACAAAATTATAGGTGAGTATTTGTAAAAGCACATATCGACGAGGTGCGTCACTCGGGCGCGGCGGGCGCGGCGCCGGGCCGGAAGTGTGGCTTGCGGGTCTGCGGCGCGCGGCGCAGGCGCGTGGCGCGCACGAGCTCGGGCGTGGCCGGCCGCCGCACCGGCTGCGTGGACGCCATGCGCAGGTGCGTGTACAGCGGGATCTGAACAGCGATCGTCACCTTCTCGATCATCCGTCGAACTGGCCAGCGAACTCCATTTAAATTAGGATAACTAAAAATAGCGAAGGAGCGACCGTGGGCAGGGAGTCGTCCAGGTGCGGCGGCAGCTGGGGCTCGGGGCGAGCGGGCGGCGCCAGGTAGCGGCCCAGCAGCGGCTCGGGCGCGGGCGCGCCGAACGTGCGCGTGCGCAGCTCCAGCGGCGTGATGTCGCGCAGCGCGTCCACCACGGCGCGGCCCGGCACGTAGCGCGACACCTCACCGCCGCGCCACACCTGCCGGCACCGCCTCGTAGCTCCCGGAACGACCGTGCGGGCCGATTCGTTCGGTCATATCGGGAAGTAATGTCACATTGCATTCGTACTACTTTGTTTCGATTCGAGATCTAAGCATGTTTCGACTTCAAATAGACATGGTCCTTACTTAGTACGTAGAACAGGGAAAAAATTAACTCACCTTGAACGTGGTGAAGCTGCCGACCTTCTTGACGTCGGGCGGCAGCCGCGTGACATTGTGGTCCAGCGGCACGAAGCTGCCCAGCGTGTGCAGGTACTCGCCCGACAGCCGCCACACGCGAACCGAGTAGTCCGAGCTACCGCTTTATATCGTTCAAAATGACTATCATAAAACAGGACGCACTTTTGACACGTGTGCCTACAACTACGAATGCTATTACAACATCGATCTACCAGACACGTAAAATACGTAATTTAGATATGAACGATTTTTCTGAAAAGCTAATAACTTAGTGTCAGGTCTTCAAGTTGTTATAACTTTTAAGATTTCCGCATCGTTCATTGTACAAACCCATCTGGGAAAGACGCGCAACATAAGTTGTTTCTTCCTACATTACTTAATCAGCGATGGACGCAACTTATGAAGATGAACAGCAGTATTGTATTATGTTCAAAACCTGAGCAAGAGCCGCATGTCATCCAAGTAAGCGAGCGAGGTCACGCAGCGCAGGTGCGCGCGGTAGCTGTTGAGCAGCAGCGGCAACGGCTGCTCGCGTACGCAGCGCTTGGCGCGGCCCTCGACGCGGTCTCGCCACAAGAACGGGAACGTCAGACGAAGCTTGGGCATGTTCACGTGAACCTGCAGTCGTGAGCCATAGGTGCACGGCAATTGTAGTTGTCGGCTCACTACATATTTATCGCTCTGGCCTTGCTTGCCTCAGCAAGTATTTAGTTAATATCAATTTAGTGGCACTAGGTAGTGCTTTCATATTGAATCTTACCTCTTCATTTCTGAGATAGTTGGTCATGAGCCACACTTTGACATAACCGACGGTTGTCCCGGTAAAAAGATAGTCGTTGTTAACATCAGTGGCGAAGGCCGACACGTAGTCACCCGCCGTGTGCACCGCCTGGAACGAACCCTGATACCCGCCGGCCGGGTGGTCCGACCAGCACTGCACTTTCCCATTTTCTAACGCCACCATCAGCGACGCTGAGAAAAGTACAAAAACTTTATTTTTAACAGATTTCTTAGATGACAGATAGATTTATTTTTCAAGTAGGGCGCCCTCTCGAGCCCATAGAAGTGTTATAAACGAAAGCGTTTTAAATAAGAAAAGAAGGAAAATGCGGTTATTCGAGAACAACAAATCGAAAACTATAAGTGCGTAATTGTCACTGTGTCGGATAAAGTTGAGGGTCTCGTGTAGGGTACATTAAAATGTAAATAGCATTATAGAAAAATAACATGAGTGCAGAGTACCGACGTGCATGGCGCAGGGGCGGGTGGGCAGGAACAGCATGGCGTGAGCGGCCAGGCGGCGCACGCGCTGCGCCGCGGCCGGCAGCGTCACGCGCGACACGCGCCGCGCGCGCGCCTTGCGCACGGCCGCCGCGCAGTCCGGCCCCGCGTCGCGCGCGCCACTCACTGCGCTGGGGACTACGGCTACACGCGTGCTCCGCCGGAGCGGCTCATCTTAAGCACCACTGCGACCTCCAGTATCATGGCACCCGAGATGTTACGAATGAAAACGAAATTTCCCAAATATGCTTAAATGTTAATATCGATTCAGTCAAATGTGTTCCCGTAAGTACCCCTGTTACATGAAACGTCTCATATTCATTTATGAATATCTATGGGCGTGGAGCCTGTTCCCGCAGCTGCCGTTACTGATCGGATTCGCAAGTTATACACTTTGTGAGTAATAAATGTCTATGTTATTAGAAATAAAACTGAGTTTTATTACGAGTAGTTGCACTTTCCTGCTGGGCTTTTGGAGCAATGAACGCAATGATTATGAATTATATCGATTTTTTAGTAGATAAGAGTGCAAAATCTTTAATTTAGTACATAAACCATTTAAACTTAAAAATATACAAATATCCTTTAAGTAATAAGTGTGTATGATAAGCGATGTGATCCGAAATTAATAGAAATGAATAAAAATAGAATAACACCTAAACGACATTTAATAGATGTTCTACTGTTTTCTGTGTAAATGAAGCTTCGTAAGGGGCAATGGGCTGGTCACATCTGTCGCAGAACCGATAACCGTTGGAGTAGACGTGTTCTGGAGTGGAGACGTCTTGGTAAACGTAGCGCAAGACGCTCTCCAGCTAGGTGGAGTGACGATATACGCAAAGTGGCTGGCAGCTGTTGGATTCGAAGACCTGAAGATCGAGCTCAGTGGCTTGCTATTGGAGAGGCCTATGTCCAGCAGTGGACGGGTGTAGGCTGATAATGATGATGATGAAGCGCTGTTGGACCATCAATATGCGTATCGAAGCATCACTATGCATATCGGAGGGCTTCGATGTTGCTGACCATACCGCGCTTGTAATGTAGTTAAATATTATGACAGTGAATATGGTAGGTCTTACATTTCGACAGATTTGATGTTGACCGACCTCAAGCAATGGCTACAGTCGACGAAATAACCAAGTCTGACTAACGAATGAATGAATTAAAGTTCATCAGTACCAATTACATTTTTTTTCTTCTTTCTGAAGAATCTATCAAACGCAGGGTCTGGCCTATTGAATTGAAACTGGACTTTTTCAGTATTTTTTGTGTATATACCTCGGCCGGTGTATGGAAGTGGACGCTCGGTGCTGGGCGGGGGCAGCGGGCGGCGAAGCGGCGCGCTTCGTGTAGTGCATCTTAATCCGAAGCATTGGCTCGGTACACGAAAATTGTCTGAAAATATTTCGAACCAAAAAAATTATGAATCAGGTCGAAGTCACATAGTAGCAAGCAACTTGCTTGTAATAATTTATTGTAGCAATGGCAACCATATAATAGTTCTCAAACAGAATTCATTGTAGTCTAACGCTAATGACAAAGGCGTTCTGCTCCTAACGAATCAGTCAAAATGTTCGCTTCTCAGTACGTATGTGTACACTGTTTGAGTGTTTGCGTTTTTGTTACACCATCTTACCATACTTTATGCCATATCATTCACGATGCAGGGAATTCTATTGCGGGGCTGTGAGTCTTAAGGATTAAAGAACAACTTGTATGTTATTGTAAGTTAAGCTAAGAAGCCCACCTGTAGGGCTGCCCCGTTTCCAGTTTCCAAAGAATGAGCTCCGAGTTGTAGGTGGCGGTGGCCAGCGTGAGTGGCGGGCGCGAGGCGGCGGCCAGGACGTCGTCGGTGTGGCGCGTCTCCCACGCCTTGCCGCGCGCGCCTGCTCCACCGCTCACACCGCCTTCCTCGAACTCCGTGACGTGCCGATTCCACCCTACTGCCATTATCCTTCAAAATATTCAGTTTACCGTTGCTATCGTCCACTTACTAACAGAAATTTATTTACACTTCGGTTATGACATACATTGTAGATATAATTTAGATTTTGGAATTCGCTGATCTTGATTTTGATTTTACAAAACAGAATAATATAGAAATTTCCGTCACAAGCCGCCGTACACGATGAAAGAGACTACAAATAACACACCTGCCTTCCACCCAAAAGCAGTTGGTCACTTCGCACATGTGTTCAATTGCCATATCTTTCAAGCAAATTCCCGTGTTGAAATTCCATACCTGAGAATGTAAGAAACGAAGGAACGTGCAGTAAACATTTGTGCGGTAAACGAACAGGAAAAGTCGTGTAAAACCTTGAGGGTCCCGTTTCTAGCACCCGTCAGTAAGAGCTGGTGCCCCGGGTCGAAGCAAGCCGCCGTTATCTCGACGGGGATGAGCTCTCCGTGCAAAAGACGTGTATGAGCGTCCCGAACCATTGCATTGCGTTTACCTAAAATTACTGCATTATTATCAATCAAATTATTCCTTAAAGCAATGTTGGCGCAGTTACATGATCCAAATCATAAAACCTGTCACGGGATCCCAATTTATAATAATACTGTCCATGCCGCAGGTAATGACGACCTTAAACAGCGGATTGTACAGGATTTTGGCGACGGCCCGGGAGTGCGTGAACCCATCCGTGTGCTGAGGGTTGAGTTGCTCGTCTAGCACTATAACTGCGATTTTAATTGCAGCTAAAATAAACTCCCTCGTTGCTGGGTTGTATACTGCTGATATGGGCGTCCGTTCGCCGACTTGGAGCGGAACGTCAATGTATGTCTGCAAAAAATTTAATCGCACCTTTTAACATACTGTCAACACATTCCGAAAAAACGAATTAATAATCAGGACACTTTTTCTTATTAAAGGGGTCGTTACCTGTAGACAGACCTGTCCTTGAACATCCCAGACTTTAATCACTCGATCCCTTGAGAGCGAATATACGGTTTGACCTCCGTTCTGCAGCACGACGGCCGTAACCCCGGCGTGGTGCCCGTGGAACACTGTGGTGGGCTTAGAGGGTACGAAAGAGCTCCAGACGCGTACCACGCAGTCCGGCCCGCCCGTCACCAAAACATGGGTTTCTTCATCGAACGCGAAACATTGTATTCCCTGCTGGTTATTTTACATCTGAACGAAAACCTTTCTATGCTTTAATTCAAAAATTTAATATTTTTATCAAAGAAAACACACACCATGATTTTTTCACGCTATGTACTTTGTAGTTCTTTACAAAAATTGAGGATATTTGGAATATCCAAAACAGAAGAAAGATGAATACATACTTCGTTAAATATTTCCGTCGCAATGAAACTTCCAACTATATAGTTCAAAGTACCACACACCTTATCAACGCTGAACATGTTATGTGTTTTGGAGCCGGCGAGGTCGCACATGAGCAAGGAGTCTGGGCAGGTGGCGCACGAGACGATGCAGTGCAGCGACGCGTAGAACGACACTTGCCGCACCCACTCGGCATGAGCACGCGGCCCTTCAACCAACCGCATCTCGGGTAGGAGATGAGACTACAAAGTACGACTTAGTCTTCAAACAAAGACTATAAAACGTGCTACTGGCCTATATTGATAATCTTCCTATTATTAAAGGTGATGGAGCGTTAGCCTCTAAGAAACTGGGAGTCCTGAACAGGGCAAGGCAGTAACTTACTACGGGGCAATTACTGGTATTATACAAAGCGTCTTCCTGTTCCTTGTGAGGAATTTTTAAAGTACTGTGATATGGAATTTTTCAAAAAATTAGTGAAAAGAGCTCTCCCTCAATGTGAGTAACGCATTGGTAAATCCTCTGCTGTTCCATATGTCCATAGGGGACGGTCACCATGCACCGTTAAATAAATAAGTAGCATTTAAGTCCTCTAAGGCGTATGGGAATTTAATATATGCAGCGTCCTAACATATGTATATGCAACCGATAAACAGCCAAATACTAAATTCCAATACGATACAAAAAACTTCCATAAATGAGAGACACGGGTATAAGAACTGTGCTTTAGTGATAGTTGTCATAAAATCTTTAACTCTTTTTTGTAAGTCCACGTGACGCAGTTGTAGCAGCGCCCGCCCCGGCTGGTTGCGGAAGGGCCCTCTCTTAATTGGCGAAAATAACAGCACGCGCACAAAACCACCCACGTCGCCGCAAACAAGGATGCAATTCTCATTCTCATCTTCATGGAAGTGATAATGCATAGCACATATCTAAAATTTAATTGAATGAGAAATAATAGTCATCCTTGATGGAATTTAGCGTTTTTATACAGAGAGTAAGGAAGACTGCATACCATGTACTCCCAGCTAGTAATGACAATTTTTAGAGTAAATGTCTTAGCTGTGCAATCATAGAAACGCAAATCACGCTCTGTAGAACTGGTTACCACAATGTTCACGTCCGGCATGCATACAATGTCAGTCACCCACGTTGTTCGAACTTTAAGATGCGCTGCAATAAATAATAATTTGTCTTATCATACCTACTTTTCTTACTCATCTGAAAACTTGTAAATGTTGTATGACCAAGCGTAACCTAAACTTATATAGAATATTTGCAAAATTGGTAGGATTTGTAAAGTCATATAAATATTACCCAAATTATGTAAATATCTTACATAATCGTACAAAAAGTTTACAATAGAGCCGCGTTATTGACATGTTTGACAAACAGGCTAAATCAAGGGGGAACACTTGCCGTGCGACAGTAATATGGAACTTAAATTTCTGTTAAAATATGGTTAATGTGAAACGTGTGCTAGATCTCGAGCAGGTACTTACCCATTTGTATTTTTAGAAGCAATTCTGTAGTGTTTATAAAAATATTAATGTTATTTTGTAGGAGACACCTAATTTACTTCTATACATATAATAAAACTGTAACTAATCGTCTGTACATGGCAAACATATTTAAAAATTCATAACGGGGTGCCTTTATGTACGCAAGAGAACTCAAAACAACGTTTTTTCATTTTGTCTGTTTGTCTGTATGTTTGTGCACGCTAATCTCAGAAATGGCTTATCCGATTTGAATGCAGTTTTCAGTATTATATTGTGATGGGCTTCATTTAACATTTATTGTTTCTATTTATTTAAATCGGTTAACAAATAAAGAAGTTATGACAATTTATTTTTTCAAAATTTACGAAATCTACGCGTACGAAGTCGCGGGCACAGCTATTTTTTACTACATTTACTCTTGGTGATTATAGCGTGATGTTTTTTAATAGATTATTCTCTAATTAACGCGGGTGAAATCGCGGGGCACAGCTAGTATACAAATACAACCCTTTATTTTTACAGCTGTACTTACGACTGGAAGAAAACGCAGTTCGTAAGAGAGACATATCGAGGGACCACCAGTTAATCATTCCGTCACGGCTCGCTGTTATGTACACTCCCTGCATTGGGTCTGTGGTTCTGTTCTAAAACACGAAATTATAACGATATATTGTTTTATTGACATTTGTTAATATAAAATACGTTACGTGAGCATTTGAAATTGTAACGTGTAGCTCGAACCTTAGCAACGTCTGGACAGAAACAAATTCTGGATATCGACTGCCGGTGCATGGAGCGCATTACGACGGGCAGACCCATAATAGGTGGTTGCAGGGATTCTCGCTGGTTTTCTGGGTCGTTGCCAAAGTATCCTAACAATAAATGAGACACTAGCTCGTCCCATTCAATTTCGCCATTACGATTTGTATTTATCTTTCAACGAAAAGAAATAAGACGTTAGTGAAATTGTTACATTGCTGGACAATTAAAACAAAAAATTGAGCTATTTATTTTGATGAGAACCTTCAAAAATAAGATCTTAAATTCTTCATCATCATACTCTACATTAAGTAATGATCGAAGTAAGTCCCTGAACTCGTTGGGAAGCAATTTGTTTCTGTAAGCATCTTGGAACGCTTCTTTGATCTTTACGAAATCGGACAGGGAGCACCGTTCGTGTAGTGGTGTGTTTCGCCACTTAGCTCGAGATTGCGGCGCTGAACTTGCTTCTGATTTCGACGATATAGTCATTAATGATTTCATGTCACTATCGTTCGCCATAATTAGTCTCTATACTATTTTCTATGTAAAAACACAAAAAATTGTATATGGTACTATAAGATTGTCATTTGATATGTCAATATAAAAGCAATATTTAATTATTTCTATTATTTATGATTTCTTGACTGAAATTCCTTAAAGTTGTGTTTTTACAGTCCTATTTTATTTAAAACGTTAGCTATCAAATGTTGACTTTGACAACAATATCTGTGTTGTCAATATTGACAAATGACAGTATAAAATATCAAACTTAACCTATGTAGGTATCAAGTTGAAAAATCATAAAAATGTTTCTAACATTGAGGCTGCTCGGCAATCGACACCCGTCGTTTATCGCGCGTACGGTGTTTGTGAAAGACAACAATGTGGATGACGCCTGCCGTCTTGTCAACCGCATTCTCGGCAAAGAGGGCATCCTAGAGCAGTACAGACTCACAAGATACTACGAAAAACCCTTCCAGGTTAGTTAAAATGCATTTATGAACTTGGTCGTAGTAACTACGAAGCGTAAACCATAGTTATTTTGTAGATGTTAATGGTTGGCTTGTTACAGTAGCTTCCAAATTGTTTCCGTTCTACATTTCTTCAGGAACGGTCTTTACATTTAATCCTGGAATCTCGTAGGATTGAATAATTAAACCTAACAAAGTGTTTCATTGTGTCACATAGTTTTAGGGAGATTTAAATATTGTATTCCCGCACTTTGACAGCAGATCTAAACATGAAGAAAATACATACAATAAAAATATTTATCTCAGTTATTTTTATCTAATAACTTAAAATTTTCAATAATCATATCTGATCGGAAAGCAAAACAACCAAAAGAGCTTTGAAACGTAATATAAAAAGTAATGTAATTAAAGTATAATTATTTTTGTGTCTATTATTTGATACTTAAGAATTGATAATGAAATTTTGAAAGTATTTTCTAAGCCTCTTGTTAGCCAAGTGGTGGAACAATTTAAAAGAAGCTTCATTCACCAATGATTCAACCATTTTGTTACAGACCAGGCGCCGAGTGAACCATGAAAAATGTAAAGCCATCTACAACGAGGACATGGAAAGAAAAATTCAGTTTGTTTTAAGAAAAAATCGTCATGAACCCTTCCCTGGGTGCCACTAGTTGTCACATTTAATAAATTTAAATAGTATAAGGTAACAACCTAATAAATAGAAAGAAGTTTAAATTCTCTGAGTTTATTTTACACTTATGTTACCATTATTGTAATAAACACATTTATAAGTAAGAAAATATTTACAAGATATACACAAGATATTGTTACAATTTGCTAAATTAAAAAAGTAATTCCATATATTATATAAACACACACTGTCATATAATAAAAGCCCAAGGGGCCGGCGTGCCGTCAAATGTAAGTGAGGCAGGCATCTCGATGCTGCACGTAGAAGTGATATCTGTAGCAGCGGTGACAGGTCTTGATCCCACATCTGTAGCTTAGTCCCCCCTGTGGCTTGCCCTTGCAGTATTTAAGTCCACATGGGTACCAGTTGACACACACCTGTCGCACAGTTATAACTAATATCGGTCATTAGATTAATTTAATAATTATTGATTAGTTAATTTTCTACACATTATAATAGTTGTTGTACAAACTAAAATCTTGTTGTATGTTAATTAACATACTATTAAATAAAAAATTGAAAAAATTCCACACATCCAATTAAGATGGCTCCATATTTCAGAAAGGTGTGTTCCCAGTATGTGTGCAAGACACATGACAAAGTAATTCACTCATCCCAAGAATCTAAGGAGAATATTCCACAGCTTAATAGATTTTTTATCATTACTCCATCACTATTCAGGCTGTACTAATATGGAAATTTCTTGAAGATAAAGCACCTCCATTTCCCCCAGCCCTTCCGTTTTTTTTAAAGTATTTATTGATTTAATCTTTATTACCAACCTTAAATGAGCTTGTAAAGTTATATGAAAGAAAGTGTGTGTGCAGTTGACACATGGTAGAACTAAAACTTCCACAACACTATGTTTCGAGCCAATGAGATGAATGCCGAATACTATGAATAGGATAATTGTAGGGATTATTTAGCTTTGGTTCCCAATTTAAAATATGTAACATAAAACTTAACATCACGACTGTAATCCCCAAAGGAGTAGGCAGAGGAGTGTACACTTTCACATTTCACCAGTTACGTTTATCGTCCATGGAATAGGTGGTGAGCCTATTGCCATATACCGGGCACGGATCCAGACTCCAAGACACTATTAGAAATAATAAATTAGAAAAATGCGTTAGTACCCGACTCGGGATTTGAACCCAGGACCTCCCGACCGGTAGTCACGCTTGCAACCACTGGACCAACAAGGCAGTCTAAATGATCCAATTTAAAAATAATTATACATTTTATTATTCTACAGATATTATATTACAAATTATTTTGATTCCACTTTTTAAGTTTTAACAAATGATATAAGTGGCTTATGGTAACCTAAAACATGAAACAATTTTTAATTTGATGGATGTACCTTCGACAAACAGAGTTAATGGTAAACCACACTGGCAATGATGTCTTCGGCCAATGATTAATTATAAAGGCAGATACATTATGTTCTTATTAATAGCCACAAGAAAAATGTCCTGAACGAAAGCAAAAGCATTATTTTATTCACTACATTGGAAATGGTATTAAAAGCAGAGTGGAGTTAAAGTAATTAGAATTTATTACGTATGGACATCGATGGGAGTGGGAGAGCTGTTGGTTGGTGCATAGGCATATGAGGTATCTCTCAAATATTGTATGCCTTGCATGGATAAGAAAAACAACCAAACGGAAGGAACAAACTGTACAAATTTGTTAGATATTTAAAAGAGTAATGCTTTAACACAAACGGGCCAATTGTATTACTTTATAATAGTGATCATTTTTTACAGTAACGCTAATAAATGTATCACTGGAAAATAGATATTATTTTCTGTATTGCTTGGAACTTATTTTTTTATTAATTTAGGAGTTCGGAGGCGTCCATAAATTACGTGAGGTGATTTTAGAGTTTTTTGTCTCTCCCTCTCCCCCTGGTAAGATTTCGTGATATTTTGCTTACCCCCCATCTCCACCCTCCAATCTTCCATGAGATTTTTCAAAATGCATGTAACTCATAAACGTATTATTAAAATGCATTATTATAAAAATTGTTTAGAATGGCTAACCTCTAAATGACACATGCAGTCCTTGGAAGGGTCAGTCTCAGCCAGGCACACGCTGATGGCGGGCGTGCCGTCGGTGGCGCGCGTGCCCAGCGCGTGCTCGGGAAATGGGGTCACATCGGTCTCATATGATGATTGCTCCAATCCTTCGTAAACGAAAGCAGAAGTTACACCATCCAATGTCACATATAAAAAACAGCAGTTCTTAAACTTTGCCACAGACGCTTTGATTTCTAAGTCCAAAGTATCATTTGCACTGTATCCCAAGTATTTCTGTCAGACAGTAGATGATGTGATGAAGGATGTTCAAAATAACGCACAACACATTTTCAGCTGAAGCATGTGGTATGCAGATATACTAAGACAAGAGTTGTTACAGCTTAGTTATCAACCATAACAAAAACCTGCAGCCAATTTTAAAAACAACTGACACAACTAAGGCTTAAAGCCATCGATATCCTTAGGCTGCAATAACCACCTAACCTCGGGTGGACTGCACAGGCATGCCTGTCTGATACTTTTACTGAAAGTAAAAATAAACAAAATGAATTTTTGGTTATAGATTGTATGTACGAGTAATGTAGGCAGCTTTGTAAGGATAGAGATATTTGGCCCAACGTACTCTCTGTCTACCCTGAAATGACCTGACGTGACGATATGTATGTATAGTGTAGTAAATAAGTTTTAGCAGTGCGGTACCCGCCCGCGGCGCCCAGCGCGTAAGGTCGGCGGCGCGCAGGTATACGCGCTCGCGCGCGGGCGCGCAGTGGCGCGCGGCGGCGACCGACAGGCGGCGCGCGGCGCGCCCCGCCCACGCTGTCGCTGTGCTCTGGCGCCAACCCTTGTCTTCTTCCGCTACTCGTACCGTTCCTGGATTTTTCTAATATTGGACAAAAAGCCCAAAAACTTATAATGAAAATCCATACCTAACTACTTTGATATATTTTAGGTAACATCACATACATGGTTTGTCACATATGAATCTGCGAGAACTAAATGTTAATATACAAAAAGGTTTTACCTGATATTTAAGACAGTAATGAGCTGTTAAATTAATTTTATAAATTATTCCTTATTGAATAATTGATTCATTTCATCAATGCATACAATATGACAATATAAACTTATATCGTTCTGATATGATACATAAATTAGGGTCAAAATCATAGTCATGAACATTTTGCTTTATAAAAGATTTTGTTTAAAAATGACATGATAGTCGTATCTTTAGTTTATTAGTATCAAATATAAGTGCCTGTTTTTGGTCATCAATAAGGTTTTATTTGAGTTTTGTACCAAAATATATCTCAATTATTCACAATATATCTCAATCATCATGTCCATACAACATGTTTTGTCATTCGTGTATGTCAAAAAGGTATGGAGGAAAAAATATTACTACATATTTATGTGTATATGACCAGATTTAGACAACATTGAAATATTAATTAATGTACCTATTACCATACACCAGTCACAAATGAGACTCACAGCCACTACTGGAAATGTCAGATTAGATAAAAACCCTATTATACTTTCACCCATCTGGTGATAAAACCTTTTGTTCAGTAGTCATGTTTGCAACCACTAGACCAACTAGCCAGTATAAAAGTCGTGGGCAGAATATAAAATATATATGTATCCACTAACTTATGGGATTCTAAAGCTTCCCAAGAGCTTCTAGAGCTTCTTCACATAAAATATATAATTGACATAGTTAGAGTATTGTGTGAAAGACAGCAAAAATATATCCACATATGTACTGTAAAAAACAAAAGCAGTGATAGCCTAGTGGTTACAAATTCAGCCTCTTACTATGGGCGTGCTGGGTTCAAATCCATGGCACGGATCTCTTTACAAAAGCGCGTTCTAGGCTTATATATCATTTGCTAACCGTGAAAGAAAACATCTTGAAGAAACCTTGTGCAGGTTTCTTCACCTTAGAATTTAGAATTTATAAAGAAAAAAATTCTAAGGTATGTGAAGTCTGCTAACCCGCACTTGGCCAGCATGGCGGACTATGGCCTTAACCCTCTCAATATGAGAGGAGACCCATATTCCAACAGTGGAATGTTAGTGGGCCGATTATTTACACAATTTTAGTCCAATAGGCTCCGGCCCCACTTCATGGTAACTGCCCAAGGGATCATTGTTAGCTGTATATAGCCAGTTTTTACTACATACCTGTCTCAACTTAGCCATAGCATCAGGTGCAATGAAGTCAGCCTGTGCAGCATGAGTGAGGAAACAGAGGATCTGGTGACCTATCTGGCCCAGCTCCTCTTCACCAGGAATAATGACTTTCATTGCTTCCACTTCCTGAAGAGAGATATATAAAATTAATATGTAGCATATGCTCCATGCTTTTATTATCCCCAGGAGATTCATGTACTGAAACTAATGATAACAAAATGAAGCTGGGTGGCAGTCCCACTCCCTCCTCCCACATAATAATTAATATAATAATAATTAATTAATTTGCTGTTCCATAGAATTTCAGACAAAAACACCAATGAAAAACTTGGCATCTTGAACAAGGTGAAGCAGTACTTTGCGCCCAAGCAACTGTTCGTTTTATACCAGGCGCAAGTGCGATCATTCATGGAGTATTGCTGCCACCTATAGGACAGATTTGCCGAGTATCAGCTAGATGCCCTAAGCTTCATGGAGAAATGTGTCAGATGGTTTATTGGTAATGACAAACATATAGAGTCCAAATGCATAACCTTGAGCTCAGGGTGGGCTGGTCACACCTGTCGCAGAACCGATAGCCGCTGGAGCAGACGTGTTCTGGAGTGGAGACCGCGACTTGGCA
>DWJK01002318.1:0-14863 GCA_018248815.1 Croniades pieria auraria
TCATGAGGAAGGACCTCGTACAGGTCCGAAACTAGTCGGGCCATCCCGAAAAACGTACGTGAGTTAAGCCGGGACATATTTCATCATATGTATAAATACTCACGAAACATTCAATAGCAAAATATTTTACTTACTTAAATTATCTTACCTATACAATTGTAATAATTTACTATATTGTGTATATACATATGTACATATTATTGTGTATATGGAGATATATAATATGTATAATTGTACGTTAACATACTGATATAATATATTGCTTCGAGTTTGTTATGGATATGAAATGAATTAGGTGTCTACACCAAAATTTCATCATCACCTGGGTTGACTAGTAAAAATGCTAACTGGCAATAAGTCCGCCCTTTATTTATGAAGAATAAATAATAAATGTGTTAAAAGCACTGCGCACAAAAATGTACATTAGTAGTTGACGAAGCTAACCTGATTTGTAAACTAAATGCTTAATCTTAATAGATCATTAAAAAGTGAACTAATAAAAAAATATTATGTGAATTATTAGAAACTTTTATGAATATTTTTAGCGTTCCGCTGCTAATTCCAGTTTAAAAAAATGGTTGCTGTAAATTAAAACCGCTTAGTATTTTCTGATTTATCACTTCATTTCCTTAGACAGATAAGGTAATTCACCTATGTTATAGGCGTATGTCATTAATGCACGTGATACGGACTTCAAGCGTGTACTAATAAAGAATAGTTAATACACATTTGGATACACATTTACAGTTTAAAGTTAATCAAATAATTACAAACATTTAAAACTCCTTTCTTTGTAACCGCTTCCTATAAATATTATTGGTATAAAATGGTTATTACAAGAATTGTATTACTGCCTTAAATAGTATTACTTTCGTAATTCGACTGCTGATATACCGCGCATTTGTTCTAGTATATTTTACTGAGCTTTTATTAATTCATGCACTAAGTAAGCGCAACTAGTTTCGGCATATCTACATATCTGCCAATAGCGGACGACCATCGTTAATTGATCTTTCAATTGTTAGTACTTAGAGTTAGATGTATTGCGAGGGTAGGTCTCAATAGGGTGGTAAAGTGTAATAATATCATGGTTAATGCGTTCAGCACATGCGGCCAGCGGTGGGCAGAGAGTACCGCGAGAGCAAAATTGACCGCAGTCGCTACTCGCGCCCCGGTCTACGCGCACAGTCAACGCACGCTCGCTACGTACGCACAATTCCCGCCACAATTCAAACTTACGTCATAAAATCGATAACTTATTATTTCTGTTTGCAATAAGCGCGCACTCGCGCGTTAAGAGCCGAAACACCAGCGACACTTGTCCGCCAGTGTCCGGATTGCGTTGCGGCCGTTGACATCGATTTGACGACGTAACTCGATTATAACGAGATGTCGATATAGAGTTTTTGAAAATGACGGATTTTGACGGGATATGTGCGGCGTTTCATTACCAGGTATTTCTTTTGTAAACAGTGACCCAGGTGATTTGTTCAAAGTGATATTATCTAGAACGATGGTGGATTCCACTTGAAAAATTATCAGTGTTGTTCTTTTGTTGTTCGCTGAAATAGAAAACGTAACATTGTAAAGGTGAGGAGATTTATATGTATTTTTATTGTGATAATATTCTGCATAGTATTATTTGTTCTAAGTAGCCTCTAGTCGTTACCCAATAGGAGTTAAAATTGTATCTTTCGCTTTCTAAATAGTCGACCATGAGTGTGGCCGCAGTCACGACTGAAGTGATTTAAGTTTACAGGGCGATAAAGTTATAATAAGCTTTGAGATTTCCAATAATTTACATTATAATTTTATACTAAAATATTGTACGAATGAGGGTAGTTTGTGTACGAGTACATCAAGTAATTCTTACGGTATACCACGCATCAAAAGTTTGAGTATTATAATAAAATCTTGTCAACTTATAAAAGTAGATTTTTAGCAGTTACTGGTGCTTGTTTAATATTTTTTATCCGTTTGTTAACTGTTTTGAAAGGTGCAGTAGGCAAGGCGCAGCGGAAATATCTGGATCAAATCAACTAAAAACAGGTTTTATAAAACTAAAAAAATTGATTGCAACGATTGCTAACTAAAATGAGGAAAGTCTATTCCACGTTTCGGTTTGTTAACGGTCGATAAATCTCTATTAATAAAACAAAAGGCAGACAGATTTACTTTGTCAACATTTAATAAATTGACCTAAAAATATCTGCTCTTCATGATTTATATAGTTTTTTACTGTAATGGGTTTCAACAAAAATATCTTGGTTTAGACTTACCGGCTATGATATGCTAAGTACATCGCATTCTTTGAAAATATAATAAACACGGACCACATTGCTCTCAACTTGACTTTTTTATGGATAACACTAAAAAGATTTTTTTTGAAAACACTTGACAAGATTTTTTGTATGCATATGAAAATAAATTACTTATAGTTTTGTTTCGACTAATCTACATTTTATCTCTTTCTGTATATTGCAAGACGTTAAGGGAATAAATTGAAAAACAGTGTTTGTTATTCTTACAAATCCTTACCGTAAAACGAGATTTGTTACATTATTTCATTCGGTGGCAGCGCGTCTTATCTTAAGTTATTTATAACCAGTAATCAATAGTTTATTCCTCAGAACTGAGTACAATTAATGTTTAAACTATTGAATATTGACTATAATAACTGAATTTATTCAAATACACGATAACAAATAATTGTAAGTTATGAGTTATGACTCAATAGTATTACGACGGTTTAAAACACTGTTCGATTTCTGGAACAGTTAAATGTTTGTGTAAGGTTTATGTTATTTGCATATATTAAGTAAAAAGTTTGTCCTATTAAAAGCAACCTGCAACCGTATTTAAAAGATATAAGATTTAAGACTATACAATGCTTAAAAAATATGTTAGGATTAAACAAATATTAGGGTTATATTAAAAGCTCATATAATGAACATTTATAAGTTTAGCTAGTTTATATGAATTAACGTAAGGGTTAGGTGTTTCGTAACTTGGAACGTCTCGAAAAATTTGTTAACTTTGTGATGAATTTGTGTCGACTTTGACCTAACATTACGACATTCATTTTACCTTACATCGCTTGAAAATTAAACAAAAAATAAATTAATCTATAATTACACAGGAATTTCGTCGTCAACAAATATACTTGATTTTAAAATGTCACTTGTTTCAATAACAAAATATAAAAATATAAACTAAAAGGTGCCGAAGGAAACCTTGTCTGTTCACTAAAAAACTCAAGGGCAGTAAGAACCCTTTTCCGCGGTTGCCAATTTAATGAAATTATGTACGCAGGCAATTTGTTATTGTTTAGGTTTTTCAATATTTCATATTATTTTAGTAATATTTATGAACTTCTGAACTTTAAATTATTGCTTTAAGAAAAGTTATTAGACTCAAAAAACACTTAAATTCTCTGAAACGGCTTTATTATTAATTTCATTCCAGTTTATATGTAAGTTTTAAAATATTTATCGAAATGTAGTAAAGTAAAAAATAGACTAAAAACTCCTATATATTAATAATATCTATATATACAGAACACATATTTCTTTTTAATGATGTGCAAAGCCTTCACCACACAGATTTTTGAATAAGTCTTTGTAAAAAATAAATATCGGAATACGTTCTATAATAATTCAGAAGTTTTTTAAATATTTTTAGAATATATGTATATGAAGAATTTTTGAAAATGTTTTTGAGGTACATAAAAATAAAAAAATATACAGCATTGACAAATACTCCATCCTTCTGAAACAAATGGTCATTTTCATAGAGTCGACTGAATAATGAAAAATGAGCAAATATTCAGTATCCAGTGCTACATAAAAAAAGATTTTGGTTATCAAACATTAATTATTTTTTCAAGTGATTTGTTACTAAAAAATACGTTACACAAATGAAGCCTTAAGTTAAAGCCTTAACTAAAATCATTAAGTAAAAATGTTATGTATTTTAAACTGATAGTAAGAAACTAATATAGAAAGATATATAAAATGAGGAGCTGTATATTTACAGGATAAACTTATAACCTTTTTTTAGGGCATGTCGGCGTATTAACGGAAATGGCCAAAGATTTGCTACACGGCCAATAAAAACTGGTTCTTATGAAAGTGAAAAGTTGTTATGATTATAAACACTTGGGTAGCCGCAAGTTTCTATGTCATGTCGGACTGGTTTAAGGGTTCTCAGTTGATCTAGTTTAAGGGATCTAAACATTATACACATGGTCACTTAATTTAAAAAACGTATATATATGTTTAAGCTGGTTTACTACGAATGAAAACGTAGTATAATTTTATGAGTTATAAATTACACTATACCTACTTGTAGACAAAATATTTCGGAGTCACTTAGACGGCGAAATAAAAATAAACACTATAAACCGAAATAAAACTCGGCAGTCATTCGCATCGAGTTACATCTGAGTGAGGGAGAAAGTGAATCCGCTCGCCGGCTGCCACCAGCCGACGTAGTCATCTGGTTATAAAATATATTATACTTTTTATAATCAAAAGAATTAATCTGACTAGTATTGATTTATTACGGTGAAAAATTCAGAAATGCGAATGTTATGTGTCAGATATATGTAATATTCAAGTGAAAACGTTTGTACCATCATTACGCTAGTTTCCTAACAAGGTAGAAGGCAGTATCGAATGCCAAACATATCTGTCCAATTTCTTTGATGTGCTTCTTCCGCATTATTTATTCTATTCACACACTCACGCTGGTTTTGAAAATGCTTGATTCCCCCATTAACCAGTGTCCATTTTATATAGAGTCCTTAAAATTTGCCGAGGGTAGTGGGACTTTCTCAGCTTATCACAATGTTTTGTTAGTTCTCCGAGTCAGCAATTTAGTTGCTCTTTACCTAGAAAATTACTTTGTCTTCGTTGTAGTATACATTCGTTTACTGTTCAAAATATCTTTAAATATATTATTTTGAGAGGTCTTATATATTTATGTATATATTATGTACATGAAAACTTTTGAAACTTTCTCGAATTATTTGTCTCAAAAAGGTCTTGAGTGAATCTCTACATTTTGTGTAGAGTCATGTTTTAAATGAATACGGTAAAATCGATTTTAATATAATACATATATGTACGGTAGCAGATGCGGGTCGTCTATTATTTTTTTATTACGATTTTTTTATATTAAAGTAAGTGCTTACTATTTTGAACATCGGCATTTATGTAGGAATACAGTAATATTGGCTTTGCTGTTGAAATTTGGAGCTCCACATGTGTATAATCCTTGTTTAAAATATGTGTTTGCCTGAATATATTATATGATTTTAGTCTAAATGAATGTAATTAGTATTACCTTTTTAGTCGCACATCATTCAACAACTGCAATTGCTTCGTTGATCGAGCAGTTGTAAGAGCGACTCGGCAGTCGCTCTTGGAATCCAGAACCTCGGCAGGTTCTGGGTTCAAATCCCGGAACGAGTACGATTTTATTTGCTAACCTGAAGTAGATTTATTAGATTAGATTTTATAACTTAGATTTTCTAGTGGAGTTTTTTAGTAGTGGATCGATGTCTGGATTTGTTCTTGGTATATGGCTATAGGCTCATTTCCTATTCCATTGTGGGACGTAAACATAACCGGTGAACCGTGGGAGTATACTACAATCTTCTGCCTATCCCTTTGCGGATTACAGGCGTGATGTTACGTTTTTATTATCATTCAACAATTATCCTTCACAAATCGTGACTTCACTTCATTGAGATGTTTTGTCTTCCGGTAAAAAGCTGGTCTTCCAGTAAACAAAATGAAAGTCGCATTTTAATTTGACATTCTGATAAATCAATATGAGACAGATGACAGACGACAGACAATAAACGAATACGGCAATTTAAAGTATCGTTTACGACAGTGGTATAGTTCAAAATGCTACAGAAATGTATGAAACTTTTGACATATGTAAATATATAAAACAGTTAAAATCAAGTACATGATAATTTCACCTTAATTTCTATCATTTATCATCTCAGAGCGCTGTAATGATCATCTTAATTCACGGGGAGAAGTATTTTATAATAACCTGAGTTAGCACATCTTAAAGATAATTAGTTGTACATAATAGTATATTTTTTTCAAAGTAGGAGAATAACCTCTACTGCCGACGTCTCCAAATGTAGAGATTTACAAGCGTGAATCACGTGTCATTATATCCAAAAACAAAGCGTTCGCAGGCACAAAGAGAGCTAAGTGATGAGAAAGAATATAAGCAGTGAAAGTAAAACGTCCTTGTTGGGGTGAGTTTACGAAACTGGTCATTAAGGCTTTAAAAGTAGTGATGTCATTTAGGTAACAATAATTATCATTTGCGTACGTCACAATGCATCACACGGTATTGTCGAGATTTTTTAAACAAGATAATACAGTTTTAAAAGCATAGTGACGTTCGTTTAAATAGGAAATTTTCTATAATGGCGTAACTATTTTGAGGTTATATTGCATATATGCAAATGTCGAAGAAATGTCCATCCATTATACATGCATATAAATACAGTCTTGCATATTACATATATGTAGACCTAGTCTAGTGAACCAATAATAGAAGCCCATAATCTAGATAAAGTTTTAAAGTTTGTTTATTCTGTTTCAAAAAGTTCGGTGTAATTAGATTTCGGATAGATTATTTGAATAATAAATCCATATATTTCATTATATCGTCACTCAAGGTTCCGTATGGGCTATATATAGAGCATGTCAAGTAACTCTATGGTTAAGGGCTTGACGTACTTCACTATTTATTCATATTCGTTTATCTATATGTCATATTTTTTACTTAGTAATAATGTCACTGGAGACTGGAAAGTAACGAAGAAGTTTCATTTTTATTGAAAAACGTTTGTTAACGAGCATGCAAAGAAAGTGGAGAAATTTGTATTCATGTCCTTGACTCCAATATTGGTAAGAACTCGTTTATGCACGCTATTCTGTTGCATACAATTGTAAGATGTTTCTTTAATAGTAGTTAATTAACGAATTAAGTTAAAACATTGCAAACGACATGAAAAAAAAATATTTAAGCGTACACGTTTTGGCGTAAAACTATATTTAAGTAGAGATTCGAATTAAACTTATATTTGTACATTTATAGACTTACATGTATCATGATTTATTTAAGTTTAAATATTTCTATGTATGCTATACTGTTTTCACCGTTTTATTTATGCTAAAGTTAATATTTATCAATAAAAATATAAAATCTCGTTATTACAAAAGCTGTATGAGCGCGTTGATGTCTTTATTATGAATCCTCGCATAACATATGCAGCTTATAAATAATTCAACACTCCAAAGGATTCCAATATTCTAATGTTTATTTCAATATTTTAATAGTACTAAAGCCCGTTTATGTCAAATTTATCTGTACATTAAATGTTATGTCACAATGTGTAAATTATAAGTAGTTGTGTGCTTTTAATGTTCCTTAAATCAATTGAAGTACTAGTAGCCCTATTATGGTTTCAGATAAATGATTAAAGTTAGGCAATGATATTGAAGGTCGGAATTTAGATGACTACTAATCGTAAATTTATTCGAGCTATTCTGTGTTTTGGCGGGCACTTTAAATTATCGGTTCTAATTTTTATTGTTAGGTAACAATCGTCCAGTCCAAACGACAGCATTTAAAGTGGCTTAAAAACTTCCGACCAGTAGGTTTGTTGATTACTGACTTATGTTTTCATCAGCGAGACAGCCAACCTAGGGGAATGTGGCTTAGGCTTCTTGGTGTTGTGAGAAAGAGCTATGCCAGAGGTGAAACATAAAAAACCGCTAAACCCACTCGATTGAAAGTTTGATAATTTTGTCAGTATTTGGTAATTTTATGGTAGACTACAAAAATACATATGGATTTTAATAGTTAAACCCAGAAATATTAACGCTTATATCATATGCCAAACAAATTAATACTTCTAGTGGGCGATATATATGCTTCTTTCGCAAACATACGGATGTCAGAGATATGTGGTTTTAAATTAAACGAAAAACATTAACATAAATGAAAAATATACGTAGTGAGAGAGATAGAATTTTTAATTTGGGTATAAACTGGGTCAAGTTTTAACTGCTTTGCAATAGCTATTAGAAAGTAGATTTAGCTAACCTGTTTCTGCCTGGATTTGAGTCATTTCGTCGGTTCTATTAGTGTTGTTGTCCGTCCATTATGAGTCCTATTGTATTAGGAACATTAGATGGATATAGGAAGGTTTTCCAATAGTAGCTCTACCTTATTATATCTCATTATTGCTTTGATAATGACGTACATTGTTTATTGAAATTTTGCATGAATTGTAAAAATTGTGTGCAGTTTTGTTTAACATAAATATTTGAGTGGTATAAAAACATAAGTAATTTAATAATTATGTATATACATAATATGTCATACGAGTAAGTTTCAGTTTTATGTAACATGTTAAGAACTATTGCATTTTCCCTGTCACGTTCTACAAATGACTAAAACCTTGCACGCGTTCATGTAAAAATGAAGTAATACTAACAGAATTTAATTGTTAGGTTAATTTGTAAAACAAATGATGTGCAAATGGCGGCACAATGGGTCGCGATCACGCGAGACCACGCAACCGACAGCCAATTAATTTCTTTGGTTTATTTAATATAGTTTACTTTCAGTAATAATTTTAAAAGCTAAGCAATCGAGAAACAATATATTTTTTAAATGTTATATATAATTTAATAACTCATGAATATGTATTAAATATACGAGCATTCTAATATACTATTTATTTGTAATGTTAATGCATATATTTATGACGAATTTAAAAATTAGACAATGTCATTTTGTTATTTGTAAGTTATTGCGTATGCTATTTGTATTGTAGTAATGCTGAGAATATTTCTAGTATTTAGAATATGACCTTTTACTTTTACTAAAGGAATTTCATGAATATGAAATGAAGTAACTTCAAACTGCAACTGGTTTTGCAAAACTGTTTCACATTCTCATGACATACGTAAAGCGTGAATAGTACTTTTAGTTATTGGTTGTTTTATCTCACCCCATAACAACGAAACAAACAAAAACAGAGGCATTGAGAGGGTTTCAATGAGGGTTCATCCATTTACAAAATGGTGCACTTATTTTAAAAACTAGCCACATAATGAAATGCACGTGACGTATTACGGCCGTTCATTACGTTACTATTACTGGAGGGAAAGTGTCATTGATATGTTAAAACTGAGCAAAGTAATGCGCAGACACTTTAGAAAGTACTCTGAACGCGAATTCCTCTAGAGTCGCTACGGCGCAGTCAATTTTAACTAACAGCGTGTTATTATACCGCATTAACTTAGCTGCTACTTACATCTTTTTGGGAATGTAATACCATCTGCACTATGTAAATAGCAGAAGAGTATGATATTATAAGGTTTCTGCAGTCTGCGGACATCTTTACTTAAACAAGGCTACGACAACATCATGGACTTATCTTACACGGCTGTGAGACCCTTAAGGAACTAAGCGTGACGATATAATAATTATTAGAAGAGCCCTATCTAAAGTTATTTATAGACGCATCGTTCAGTCGGAAACATAAAGTTAATTATTTTTACGATTGAGTTGTAACCTTAATGTTCACTGCATATCATAAAAAACCTTTTATTTTCGTATGTACTTTGAATATAAAAATTGGTATTAGACATGAACATATGTATACACCTTAGAATTTATAAAAAAAAAAAAATTCTAAGGTGTGTGAAGACCACCAACCCGCACTTGGCCAGCGTGGCGGGCTACGGCCTTAACCCTCTCAATATGAGAGGAGACCCATATTCCAACAGTGGAATGTTAATCGGTCGATTATTATACGTATACATATATGAACAAAAATCCCGTGATGCATTATTGAAAGTAACTAGTAACATTTGATGTGACAAATTAACCGGATAAAGTTAAAAGAAAACGAGAGTGTTTCCGTTTAACTTCATCCGGATGTAGAGACATCTAATTAACGAATATAGAAGTAGACAGGTCTATTAAGGTCAGGAAGTACAAATATGTTTCCAAAAAAAGATTTACAATCTTATAATGGTCACTTTATTATAGATTGGATTTGATCACGTGAGGAATTTCCACCTCTGCTGTATAGTAGGAACCAAGTAATCTTTTCAAAGTTTTCTGTATGGTGGTGATTGATTGACTTTTATAATTTCTTTATTAAATAGTTCAGTGTGTTATTATAACTATTTTCAATATATTTTTGGTGACGGTTAACATGTTGTAATGATTTGTTATGTTGATGTAGTAAATAAGCGTTGTATATAAGCATGATAAAAAATTAAATAAAATACTATATAAAGCTTTTTGTTCTCTAACTGGATATTAGATTTATTAATTCACATTTCTTTGCAAATGTCTATTCGCAGGTCAAGAAACTGTAGGTAATCTATATTCTATTCTGTCTACCTCTATTTATATATTACCTTTAGGGCATTTGTTAACAAATAAATTGCACTGTGCGATCTCTACTTCCGATTGAGGCATATAGTCAGGCTTAATAATATAATTCACGTCTTACGATTGCGCGAATCCAACCTACAACCTCCACATGAACAGGCAGACTGTTTTAATCAGTAAACCAACGGGTCAGTATTTGTGTTATTTCACTAATTGGAGAATAAAAGTAAATATGAACTATTGATAAAAAATGATTTCAAGAGTATTATTGTGAAATGAGCATCTGTTACTTTCTGCCCATTTATGGTTAGAAGGGAACTTGCAACTCATAGTGATTATTGATATAAATTTGACAAGTACTGTGTGAAATAAATTCTTATCTCATAGTCTATTCGTTACAAAGAGATTAACATAACTGATACATTCACATTTCGAATATAAAGCGAAAGTAAATGGAGTAAGTGGTGAACGAAAGCAAGGCTCGGAATTTTGTTCTTCAAACTATTTGCATGTAACAGAAAATGTAGTTATTCTTGTAACCTTAACACTCGGTTTATCAATACAAACGTAGCAGGTATCATATGTTTTTGTTGCATTAATAAAAAACCTAAAAGCTGAATTTCTGTAAGAAATATTATTTCGAATTTAAATCAAAATATTTTGTCATCAAATTATTCTTTTCTCTACAAGTCCTTTAAACTTTAATATGTAAGAGTTTAATTATGACATATATATATTAACTCTAGTATTTATACAGTACGTCATACTCTCGAAATTATAGGGACAGCAGGCTGATGTTGTGGCTTCACTGTTTTAATTATACCAGTTTGTACAGGCACTTAATAGTAGAGGTCAAATAAATTCCTAGAATTTCTTACAGTTGTGTGCCAAGAGGATTCATGTTTTCAGATCAGTTGCTCTTTTCGTTTTCTTTCATTTCCTTTTGCATTTAGTTGCAATTTATTTTGATATTGATAATTTTGTATTTTAATTATTCTTATTACAGTTTTTAAATTTGCGTTAAAAAACTATAATACTATCTTATTCAACAACAGTTTCTTATTTTTACTGTAACTCCAAGTCCCTAATGGAGTAACCAGAGATCACATACTATTGATAATCTCTAAATATATTTTCTTATTAAATAGATTTACTGACTATCGTCGAGTTGTTTTGTGACGTGAGTGCGAGGTCATAGTATGGTTGGACGAATATTCATTGAAAGATATCAGTGTAACGACCATTTAATTGTAATAGGCGACGTGTTGTCGTGTTGAATTACGGACAAAAGGATCAATTTTACGGCGCTCTAACATTTGGAATTTAGTATGCTGCTGTTAAATTTACTTTGTTTCGGCGTGTTCATGTAGAGATTTACGACGTTGAACGTTATTCGTCTGTGAAGTATTATTATTACTGTTATTGTGAGCTGTAATAACAAATATGATTCTTAGTTCAAATCAGGTGTGATGTAAAGAAAAACAGAATAAAATTATACAGTATCTATTTTATATAGGTCATACATGAGTAAATCCCTAGTAACATACACACATAAAGCACTTTGGTAAAGTTGCTCGAAGAAGAAAAGCTGTAAACTTTTTCAAATGTTGATATTTCCTTACATCATCGCTTCTTGTTCATTTAAAAAAATAATAATTTGAAAAACGATTTAATTTTTTGAAATACCAGATCTAAGGGAAAACTTTTCAAGTGTTCTCAAGTATGTAGATTTCACATTTTAAAGATGGGTTTCAAGATATTTCTGAGGATTACTATTGTTATAAAAGTTTGTTAAATAATAATTATACTCGTATATTTTTATACAAATCATAACAAATCGTAGCAGCTTATCTTCTCATAATACACGGTAAGCATTTCGACTCTACATCAACAAAACAAATGTAGGAAGACGAAAATTAGCGCTCAAGTTTTGATGTTGTCTGACCGCTAACAATCGTGTCTAACAACAAAGCTTTGTATGGTAATTTGTTGTGTTTTGGCACAATGCAGCGGGAAGTGCATCAATGCTGGACATCAATAGCTCTATTGCTATGTGTTACTCTATTGTTGGGTTTTATCGACCTTCAAAATAAAACGTAATATTACGCCTGTAATCCCTGAAAGGGTAGGCAAAGGAATGTACTACATTCTTACGTTTCACTAGTTACGAAAAAGCAAATATGGATTTGTTTTGTTGATTTTT
The DNA here is from genome assembly GCA_018248815.1 of Croniades pieria auraria. Taxonomy (NCBI): domain Eukaryota; kingdom Metazoa; phylum Arthropoda; class Insecta; order Lepidoptera; family Hesperiidae; genus Croniades; species Croniades pieria. Next base: position 12,659 of record DWJK01002318.1, read on the forward strand.
GATAATGTTGTATACTTTTATGGCCTCTGAGAGATAGGTAGTTGGGACACAAAAGTCTGTTTAGCATAGAAGGCGCTCTACCTCGGTTTGTTTATTCAATTGTATAGATCAGTGTAACAAGTGTATGAATGTCGTTACAACAGCTGACGACTAAACTTACTTATTATGCGACATTGAATCGATTGAATAATTTATCGCTCAGTCTTGATATGTTTCAATTCGCCTACAGATCAACCACTCCTTATCATTTTATCTTTCATCTGCGCATTCCATTAAGCAGGCTGTTCTAAATATTTGTTAGTTTGTTTTCAATTATATCCGCAACGAACTTAAAATACTATCTTATAATAAGCTTCGTTTGAGGACCTTGCTTGTTCGAATAGTTTGGTCACAACTACGTATTCTAACCAAATATAGATGTCTATTTATATTAAAATTTCATTATCAGCCTATTTCCGTCTACTGCTGCACATAGGCCTCTCCAATAACTCGCTAGTGAGCTCAATGTTCAGCTTGTCACACTCAACTGCTGCCAGCTACTGTGTGTATATCGTCACTCCATCTCGCTGGAGGGCGTCCTACGCTACGTTTGTCAAGACGCGGTTTCCACTCCAGAACACGTCTACCCCACGGTTATCGATTCTTCGTCAGTTGTGACCAGCCCACTGTCACTTCGGCTTGCTAATCCTTCAGGCTATGTCGATAACTTTGGTTCTATGTCAGATCGTCTCATTTCGGATTCGATCCTTCAGAGAGACACCGAGCATAGCCCTCTCCATAGCTCGCTGAGCGACCTTAAATATAAACATAAAAATTTACGTAAAGGTTTTTGAATTTAATTAAAAATCAATGAAAAAGTATTCAGTTCTGCAATTTGACTTATTCACAGTATTATTCCCTCAATATAAGTAATCACTGCAGCTTACATCCTCATGTACTTCCAATAGGCCCAGAGGCATACCTATAGAGTACCGAACTGTGGACTACACCATTCAAAGATTTATATAAAAATAATACTAATCTTAGGTAATCTTTCGCGCACAAGTTCTTTGTTTGCATGAGAGCTATTTATTAAAAACGTAGATTAGATCCGAGAAAACGGATGGAGCCAAATTTCCACATTAATTTTATTGTATTTTACCTGTCTATTTGCCTGTCTACGATTTCGGCCAAGGATGGCTTATTAGGGCCGCAGGAAGTCTTCGAATGGAATAAATCTAGTGGGAGGAAATCGTATTATTATTAATAGGTACATTAAAATTCGATTTTAAAGCATTTTTATACAGGAATTAATGCTGCTACAAAGCAATGTAAAGATATCGTGATTACATAATTTTCGTCAGATGTGAAGATAAGAGGTAATGTAGGCTTTGTTTTAAATGAGTTGATTATTTCACTCACTAACGCTCAATTTAGCTTTAAAATGTTTGTCCGTAAGTTCTTCTCAGTTCTCTCGGTACTTATGTACGACACCTGTCTTACGTAGACAGTGATATTGGGCGCTAAAGGGTATGTTTGAAGAAATTAGTCAGAATGTTTAATTTCTTATTGTATTTATTTGTGCTGTCTGTACTGGAACACAATGGCAGTTCTTCCGCTCAGCGGCAGGAATGGACGAAACGGTGTTGCTTTCGCCTTTGGATTTTGATTGTAGGGTGGTTCTACCCTTAGTAGCTACATCACACGTTTATTTAAATTGTTGTCCATAATTAACCATGATTGGTGTTGAAATCGCGTGAAGCTTCAGGCTATATTTAAAATGCGTAGATAAAATGACGGTCATTAGCATTGTCATACAAACATCGTGGAAATCGTAATTACTTAATTATGCTTTTCGTGACGACTGTACAGGTAGAAAATAATACCCGGATAGAGGATGCGTTATATGCATATTGTGACTGCGGTACACTCTCGTTCGAACTCACATGTTGTGTTTGTCTATGACAGTTGGATTAGTTACTAAGCAAATGTGTATATATTGACACAAATATCGACGCTAATAGATAAAAAAAGTAAAACAAGGTAATAAAAAAAGTAAAACAAGCTAATAGATAAAAAAAAAGTAAGACAACCGGTAGAGTAGGCGAGTTCCGGAGTGGAGACCGAGGCTCGGCAAACGTAGTGTAGAACGCCCTCCGACCCGGTGGGATGACGATCTGCGAAAGGCTGCAGGCAGATGCTGGATGCGACAAGCCGAGGACAGGG
>DWJK01002319.1:0-14858 GCA_018248815.1 Croniades pieria auraria
GACTACGGCCTTAACCCTCTCAATATGGGAGGAGACTCATATTCCAACAGTGGAATGTTAATGGGTCGATTAAAATTGACACAATATTAATTTATTTGATATTTTATTATGAATAAATCTTGTGTCAATATTGTGTAATAAGACAACTATTAAAAAAAAGAAACTAGCGCAGAATATCAATTTTAACAGACTCAGTCCCAAACAACCATAATCAGTGGAGCCATTAGTAAATCTTTTTTGGATAGATTAAATAATCAAGTTTGAAAATTCAATTGACATACATACAAATTGTCATACCTATTTCCCATAAGGACAGGCATAATTAAGCATTTACACTTGTTTTGGTCTTGACAGACTTCTTTTGCCTCCTCTATGTCCATTAAAGTTGACAAATCTGTTAATTCAATTAACATTACTAAAAATATTTGATTAATATGATCAAATTCATTAGCATTGTACAGCAGTATATATGACCAGCAGGAAACCAGAACAGGCTGATAATGATGATGAGTGTCCAGTAATTTAATTAATTCCCAACTCTTTTTAGTACATTCTATCACCTGTGTTATATGATATGAAACATAAAAAAAAATGTAACATCATACCTATAATCCCGGAAGATGTAGACAGAGGAGTGTAGTACACTCCCACATGACATCAATTATTCAAATTGCTAGCTACTAGTATTATGTACAAAAAGCAAAGATCCATATTTTGACAACCAGTGAAGAAGAAAATCAAACTAGTACCATTCAAGTGAATTTAATATTAACATAGGTAACAATAATTTTTTTACTAAGTCTAGTAAGAAATTTTGTATATAAACAATTTACCTATAATATTTCTAGATTTATTGTGCTGAATACATTTCCCTGTCCTATTTCCCACTTATTTCAGGCCAACACAATTGCATATAGATTAGGTGGAAGTTTTATGACTGGCTGCCTGTCTGCCTTTGACATAATAATAACAATAATAAAACTTGGGAAATTGCCACACAGCCTTCTATTCTCAAAGGAAGCATCAAGAAAGCTACTGTGACCATTACTCATGTATTTTTCAGTAAATGACTGCTTCACTGTCTACATAGTTGGTCTTCTTCACAAATAAGGATAAATAAAGTTACTATTTATATACTTTTCATCAGGTTATAATTTTCTATTTCTTTTTTCAAAGTTGGAACAATATAAATGAAGAGAATAGACAGTTCTGATATTGTCATGTTGAGATCACCTATAGTGTTATACAACCTAAAATTAATTCCTATATTAAGGAAATATGTACATACAGTAATTGTAATGTTTATGTATACATGAAAAACTCATTCTTATATATAATATAAATACCAAGTAACGATATAATGCACATATAACATTAAAACCAAGCTTACAAGAAAGATACTTACCATAAATATGTAATTATCTTGTATTGAGGATTCTTTCTTCATAAGCACTTAATCCTTTCATTACAATCAAATACATGAACTGCTCAAATAAATTTTATATGACCCAAAGATTTCAATTAGACATATTAAAAACAGTGCAAGCATTTACAATGGTTTTATGTTTACCAAGACATCAGGCTTCAATACCGCAGTCGGAATCTAAAAATACTCCGCACGATAAAACAGTATGAATGTGTTAAAACATAAAGCAACACAACGATGACAATGAGTAAATGTAGATCGCGAATCCGGATTAACCACTATGCCATCGCACTGCTCAGACTCTCTACTAATATTTGATACGCTAATAAACTGAACGCGCACTCTATAAATACGTAACTATTCTTTAACACTATAACGAACTGCGATTACTTACTAAATGATATATTCTTCAGCCAGATTATTGCTACCTAAATAAAACTCTTACGAATGGCTAAATAGGGTAAGCTAATTGCAGACATTACGATATAAAAGCTGCCAGTTCGTACAAATAGCAGAAAGTTGAAAATCCGTAAAATAAACTTAAGAATATTTATTTTAAAAGAAGCACGACAAACAAGGACAAACAACACAGCACTCGCAATCAATTCGACGTGAGCAACGCAAAATCCACTATTGCCAATACAGTAACAGCATAGTTCAGAATATTCAGTATATATCACAGAGTCCACAGACACAGAGTAACTATAGTTCTAGTGGTGCTCTTTTAATCTGTGGTTTTGTTAAAAATATTCCACTGAATTTTGAGCTTGACTTCTAAATGTCAAATTTTGTTAACAGTCCCTAATAAAAAATATCTTATCCATTACTTAAAGTTTACTTTAGTAAAATCAGAACCTGTATTTAAAAAATGTGAGCCGTCACGGGAAACATGGCAGATGTGAAACGTCGAAATTATTTTGTATTATTTTGTACAAGTCGTGTGCTCTGTGCGTTGTGTTGCTTTATGTTTTGTTCAAACATTTCTTTCGAATTGCTACAACTCAATTCTTCTAATCAGTGACTTCACGCCATACACACCACTACATATAGACCATCATCATCATCATCATCAGCCTATCCTCGGCTTGTCGAATCTACATATAGACCGCATACATACAATCATATAGCGCGGCGAGGCTCGCCGTGGCGACGCGTTGTCACGCCAACAATCGGTTTTACTCGCGCACGCCAATAGACGTTTCACATCAAAATCTTTATCTTTTTATTTTTCAAGTTTTGTTTATTATAAAAGTGTCTCATGGAATTACAACTGTTACAAAAAAATGTTTTTGGGTAGATTTGCCTTGTCTATCGGTACCTTATGCATCAATAAATGGACCAACAAGGCTTCCAATAGCCATGATAAGGAAATAATGTATAGCTTTAATTAAATTATTATAATTAAGATAGTACTTTAATTATACTTTATTAAAAAACTTTTACTTCAAGTTTGATAACATCTGTAATCCCCATAGAAATTGGTAGAGAAGTGTAATACACTCATACGTTTTCTAGTGACGTTTAAATCCCACTTGGAATAAGTGATGTACTTAATGCTATACGCCAAATACATACGTAAACTCCGAGGCACTACTAGAAATTTCGAAATAGAAAAATCCAATAGCACCCGACCCGGGATCGAACTCATAGCCTGTTGATCTTAAAACATTACTAAGACTACGTAACCAATTATTAAATATACAAATTGAGTATTAAATTTATAAAAAAATCTAATGAGAAAAATAAACAATATTGATAATTAAGTAATTATTGATTAATTTAAATACAAGTGCTATAAACGTTACGAAAAATCATTGAAAAATGTTTATTAATTTTATCGTCAAACTCTTGTTGATTGCATTACTCTAATATTAATCTGTGGTCAAGTTACGTCAAATTGTTGCAACATATATATTTTGTTGAATTATTATTGAGTTACAAATGAGTGTTCGTGTTTGTTTCATATTTCATAGAATTGAAATGTTTTCCTGACAAATAATATTTTGTTTACCTGCAGTCTGCACTCAAACTGTCTAGTAGTATTTGCAACCACACTAATATCTTTACTTGATCACATCTACGTCACAAAACATCAATATGGGGAAAGGATTTAATAATTACATGTGTAAAAAGTTCTTCCATCCCGCATCTAGGGACAACTTGAAGAGGGTAAAAATTTGTTATGGTTTTTTCGTAGGCCCTAAAATCGTTTGCAGAATCATCAACTTCATAAACGCTTCTATCATTCAAATCCCAAATTTGCATCTCAAAAACTATCAGAACAAAATTTCGATCCAGTCTCCTTGCATTGTTTATTTACGATTGAAACTTAAAAATCAATGATAGGCAGAGCTTAAGTTGAGCTGACTATGGATTGACACTGGGCACGATATAAACTAGTTGTGGCAGTCATATTAACATTTTAATAAATCATCTACTAATAAAAGTACAAAACCAATGTGAAGGAGTATTCTTAAGAAACTATATATGTGGCTGTTTCTCTGGCAAGTTTCAATCAGTACGAAGATATGCCTTCTAAATCATAAAGCTAGATAGTTGTATCAGTTAACGTAAATGACAAAACAGAAAATTCTAAACATGATTTTGATGTGAAACATCTATAGGCGCGCGAGTAAAACCGATTGTTGGCGTGGCGACGCGTCGCCACGCTATATGATATATATGGTCTATATGTAGTAGTGTGAAGTCACTGATTAGAAGAATTAACTTGTTGCAATTTAAAATAAATTTTCCAATATTCTGTTTTGTATTTAGTGAAAATAAATGATAGTTAAATAAACAGTCATTATTTTCTGGAAAATATTTGTAATATTTAAATTTTTCATTATGCCATAGTTCTTGTCATAATCTGTTCTTTTATGCATATGACTTGTATGAAATTATTTTGATGTTTTACACCTGCCAGGCATCCTGTGATGGCTCAAATTTTTATTTTTATTTTAAATAGGTATGGATGGCTGAACAAAAAACTGATGCATATAAGAAAAAGCAAGAAGAATTAAGAGTACAGTATGAGAAGGAGCAAGAGTTACATGAAAATAAGTAAGATAATTGAGTAATTCATTCATTTTTAATGTTGCTAGTCTTGAGAACTAAAATTAATGCCTAATTGTTAGCTATGTCTGTCTGCGTATTAACAACTTGATTTCAGATCTACCATTAGTGGTGGTGCTGCTGCAAATCTATCTGAACTTAAATGTGTTACTCATAGAGATCACCATTGAAATATTTCATTCTTTTTTAAAACTCAAGTCAAAACTGGACATCTGTTTAGTACACTTACATTTTTATACTTTATAAAAAAGGCTTGCTTTTTGTTCATTTGTGAATGTTACATATTGATGGTTTCTTTTAATGTTTTCTGTAATATCATCTATCTATGTTAATTTTACCTCCCACATTTAGAAAATAAGTGGTTAGATTTTTTTATAAATAGATATGTGTTTAAATCTCTATGTTGACAGGTAAATCAATAATATTTTCATATAATAAAATTAATGTAATGAAATTCATTACCAATATAATATTTAAAATCATATTCAATAAGCGCATAATAAAAAAAAATACTCTTCTTTCAGAGCATTGCTGAGTAAAGACAGCAAAGACAAGTTGAGCTTGAATTTTATGTATGAACCACCACCAGGTGTAAAGAAGGAGAGGGAAAGAGAAGACAATGAACCTGAATACAAGTTTGAATGGCAAAGAAAGTATAATGCACCCAGAGAGAGTTACTGCAAGGGTGACAATGAAATAAGAGATCAACCTTTTGGTATTCTTGTGAGGAATGTCAGATGCATTAAATGTCATAAGTGGGGACATATTAACACAGGTATGTACATTATAATATTAAAATTGCCATCAAAATAAAAAATATTCATATAGTTGATTTACCATGCTAAGAACTATGTAAATTATACCATTAAGATTCAATAACAATAAATGTGTCTGTAAAATATCAACTTATATGGGAAATAAGAAATAAGCGACAAAGTCGTGTGAAATAGTTGCTTTGAACAGCATTTGAAATTTTTTAGGATACTTTATTTGCATTTTGTTGCTGCTCCACTACAATAAAAAGGCACATAGTAAACATAAACAGATTTGTTTGGTATTTCATGTTAACTTTCATCTACTATTTCATCCCTATGTAGGTCATAATTTCAAAAATGCTACAAGAAATATTGATATACTTCTTATTAAGTCCTTAAATACAAAGTTTCATTGTTTTATTTTCGATAATCACAAACTCCCATACATATTTTCATCCACTATTTCAACCCCTTAAATTTTTTTTCACATTGAAGGGTAGCTTGTCCTTTCCCGCGATTCAAAACATCTCTGTACCAAATTTCATCTAAATCAGTTTAGCTGCTTAAGCGTGAAGAGGTAACAGACAGACACACACATTCTGTATCAATTACAAATTGATACAGTTTCCAATTCCATTTAATGTGTGTGTAAATGAATTTTTACCACAAATAAGGACTACGATGATATTACTGATTTTCATATTGGTGCTCAAGTCTAACATCATCAACATTTTTACGGTTTCACTCTTGAACAGAGGGATTTCACTCTTGAACTATGAATGAGAAGAGTTAAGATGATTCACGTTTTTACAGCAATGTAATAGGTTCGAAATGCTTATAATGAAACTATAAGGCAGCCACTTTGATACACTTCAAACTGATAAGGAAATAGCTCTGCAGCCGCTATAATTAAACAAATAGATCCATATTATATTTGGCTTAGACATTTCTGTAACGTAAAAATCTTTCGTATCATAAGGGGCGCCAGATAGCATTTGAGTATAGCATCTAATCCGATCCCAGTTGTTGGACACGTAAATAACAACAATTTTTCTCATTTTATAAGCCATTTATATGTCACCGTGCACCAGATAAGACAGAGACGAAAATAAACATGCTCCGACATCAAGAATTTTGAAAATTTGAATGGAGTAGGCATTCTATGTATCGAAATATATTCAACGTCCACTATGAAAAATTACTATTGCAAAATATATCATCATCATCATCAGTCGGGACGGGTTAAACGGGAGTCGTCTACTGCTGGACATAGGCCTCTCCAAAAACTAAGCCAACAAGCTCAATCTTCAGCTCTTCGAATCCAACCGCTGCCAGCCACTCTACGTATATCGTCACTCCACGGAGCTGTCCACGTCCTACGCTACGTTTACCAAGACGTGGTCTCTACTCCAGAACACGTTTACTCCAACGGTTTTCGGTTTTGCGACAGATGTGACTAGCCCACTGCCACTTCAGCTTGCTAATCCTTCGGGCCATGTCGATAACTTTCGTTCTCTGTTGGATCGTCTTATTTCGGATTCGATCCTTCAGAGAGACGCCAAGCGTATAGCCTTCTCGATAGCTCGCTTAGCGATCTTAAATGGACCAGTCGCACCGTGAGTGTCCACGTCTCGGCTCCGTGTGTTATAATAGGTAGGTCGCACTCACTGAACACTTTCGTCTTCAGGCTTTGCGGTAGCGGTGACGAAAAGACTTGACGAAGTTTCCTATATGCTGCACAGCCAAGCTATATTCTTCTTTAGGCTTTCTTCTCGAAGTTGTTTCTGCGAAACTGCAAGATTTGCCCTAAGTAGACATACTCCTGCACAACTTCGAGAGGGACCCCATTAAGAGCAATCGGTTCCGGGAGGACATGTTCATTGAACGTTACCTTAGTTTTGTTAAAGTTCATCCGGAGACCGATGCGAGCAGAAGAATCACCCAGGTTACTCAGCATATACTGCAAGTCCAGTACGTTTTCAGCCAAGATGACCATATCGTCCGCAAACCTCAAGTGTGAGACGTACGCGCCGTTAACGTTTATGCCCAGCCCTTTTCAGTGCGGCGTCTAGAACGTGTCCTCCAGGGCATTCGTGATCAATTTTGGGGTCCTTTTGTCTCACTCCTCGATGCAGGAGGATAAGTTCAGATTGCTGATTCTGTACTTGGACAGTCATAGACGCGGCTTCATAGAAACCTCTCAGCACTTGGATATATTGCCAATTCACTTAGCATTGTTGTAAGGACTCCAGAACAGAACAGATTTCAATAGAGTCAAAGGTCTTCTCATAGAAACCTCTCAGCACTTGGATATATTGCCAATTCACTTAGCATTGTTGTAAGGAATCCAGAACAGAACAGATTTCAATAGAGTCAAAGGTCTTCTCATAGTCCACAAACGCTAGGCACAGGGGCTGATTATACTCTTGGGTCTTCTGTATAATCTGCCGCACTGTGTGAATGTGGTCTATGGTGCCGTATCCTCTTCGAAACGCGGCCTGTTTGGACAGACAATACTTCAATTAGTGCAAAAGAAAAGATAATACATTATTACACTTATTAGTAGTACCGCTATAATGAGCTATCAATATAATCAAAATAATAAAAAGCAACATTTGTTTTACGGAATAGTTAATATATCAGGGTATACATAAGAAAGGAAATATTTTCCTGTAAGTATACTTTAAATGAAAAACGAACACAACACCGTATCTCGAGTGTAATCCAGGTCGAAGTGGCGCAGCGGAGTGGCTCCAAGTTTATTCTGGAACATGCGCTGTGGGACCTCTTTTTACACTGATGCACGAGTCGACCTGACCCATATTAACTTTTGTCAACATTTTCTTTTTATTTTCAAATAATGTTCTTCAACATCTGTACAGGATAAAATTGAGAATGTTCAGTCATCTACAGATATAGATGGATACCTAACACATAGATAGATATATACCTAACACACACATAGATAGACTTTTGCAAACGCAATTATCAAGCTGAAGTAGTATTTAAAGTTTTCGAATCATAATTATAGAATAATAAGCTTATGGAGAACAAACCTATAGAACAAAAAGCCGATATTAACACAGCTTATACATATTTGCTCTGAACTAAATACATTCAGAATAAATAGAAAAATGAGATCCAGATTTAATTTTTCAACACTTCTGTCGCTTGTGCATACAACTTGGCTCTATATCATTTCTTTGTATGTCATACGAGTTTGAGTATGTTCTTAAATGACGCCTCTAATATCTAATGTGTGCTTGAACGCCCTAACATCCGACACGTTTCAACCTAGTCCTCGGACAACAACACGGCTGCGGCCAACCGCAGGTAATGTTTCACTACGACTTGAGATTTCATGCATGCTTCTGCTCATCTCTCTATGGTCAGGAGCGGCAATTTTGTATAACATGACTTTCTATGCTCGGTAGGTTTAAGTCATGAAGAGTAGTATCTATAATTACGTGGTTGATGTTACATGCCCCGCCGCGACCTCGCTGCAATCGCGGGAGCTCATGATGAACGACCTCGTACAGCTCGGAAACCAGTCGGGCTATACCGAAAAATGTATGTGAGTGAAACCGGTACACACTCGTATGTAATCATGTTACATGGTGTTGAGAACCGCTGCGCGAAAGCGTGCAACTTTGGATTAATTCGTGTTCATTGTGCCAACCCGTCCTCTAACCTTTCACGCGCCGCTCGTAATCCTCTCAATGTCAAAACATTATAAAATTCGATTAACCTTTGGAATTAAATATTAAAATAGCATTAGTTAGGAAACCCGTCTTTAACGCGCTGTCCACGCGTAATATGATTGCTATTGGTGATGTTTATATGTTATTTACATTAAAACAATCTAAAACCTACTAATACCGTTAGTGTTGCATTGACAAAAACGTGTATCTTAGCATTTGTCGTATCATAACATTTGTGTCTTGCAGTTGAATAAAGAGGATGAGTAATTTGAAATACGTACTCTGGTTAACATTATTGTTACAAATAAAAACTTATTAATCTTACTATTATTATTATTTATTCGCAAATAGATTCACTTAACTGATTGTTATATCTCGGTTTATAATTAATTATGCCATATGCCACATCAGTGATACTCTCACCTTTCGATTCCTAACTAACCACGTGCTGACCGTATGCATATTTATTCGAGTTTCCTCACATGAGCTTCCATTGTATTGACAACTATTCTGGTAATACATTTGTTGCGATATTTCAGACGGCAACATTTTTAATAATTTTGATTAGCAAAATGTTTACCAGTTTTACTGTCACATCGAGGATATGCAGAGAACACTGAATGCTGAATATTTTTCTTACAATCCTGATGTGCTGCTTCTGCGTTAATCACTCTCTTCGTGCGCTCACGGCAGTAAAATGATATTTACAAAACGTACAAACCAGTAGTGATCATTACCTTAAGCTAAAAAGCCGTAGAAAAAGTTACATACATTGTATACATTCTTACGTACGAGGTGCAAAAAAATTGCATATGTTAATTTCATTGATGTATCGTCATTTTTGAAATTAAAAATTGTGTATACTATTAACATTCGTGCTCCTACAGCACATATTTGTTGCTATCATGTTTTATAGATTCTTAACCAATGTGCAGTCAACTTTCTGCATCATTATAATGAAACAACCTTTGCTGATGTATTTCGTGCTCACCACACATTCCGTCGCACCTGTCGTCACGATATCTACTACACGATTTATATTATAATTCATTGAGATAACGTCAAGTTGAACAACCGCAGCTGCAATAAAACTCATAATCGCGACATAATGAATGTATTTTTATGACACCATTGTATCCGTTTTTCCAAGTATTTCGACTGAACGAGGCGGTCGATTTCACTGCATGATGCTAATTTATTGGTGCTGATAGAATATTTGTATAGAGTTTTGATTATGACAACACTATTGAATCCAACGTGCTTACAAGTAGTCTTTGATAGCTCTGTTATTTCTTGTCGATTGATGTAGAAAATGAAGGGCGAAAGATTAAAAGGTAAATAGCCAATACGCTGGTATAAAGACATCGCACCGATCTCAATGTGACAATAGAGAAAGATGTTCAAGAAGTAGGTGATCTTATGACTAGGTTAGAACCTCTAGCATTAGGCAATTGGGGCCGCAAAGCGACGGCTTACTGAGTGTTTTGAGTCAGGGAACACACCGGAGAGACTCACGCTGAGATATGGTGTATTCCATCTTAATTATAAAGAGTTGTGGTCACATCACATTGTCTATCTATGAACTGATTTTATTAACAATATAAAGCTGCTTATGGTATGTTATTTTATTTTTCTCATGGTAATGTTTTGGTTTGTTTGTTATGCTCTGTATGATCTACAACTTTGTGCCTATATTGTTACTCTTATTATTATTTGTGCTCTTTTCTTTATTTTCACTTCCTAATATTTGTACGTCACATCCTCTTTTAGATGTATCATTCATAGTAATATTTATATCATTCATTGTTACTCATTTGTTATTCAAGCACTTAAATAATCTCTATTGTGTTTAATCATTTTGCGTGCAAATATTAACAATAACATTCTATATGACAAGTGTTACTAAAAGGGCAACGTTTTTTAAACGAAGTCCTTAATATTTTAACCTTTTACGGATGAAGAGGACGTTTCGGGTCCTTAATATTTTAGCCTTTTACTGATAAAGAGGACGTCTTGGTACGAACTGGTCCTTCGCACGTAACAAAGCTGTTGCCAGTTAGCCTCATTCTTCACGTCTCCACGCCATCAATCATACGCGCGGATGACATAATTAATATCTCATCTTATGACCCCATCGCATTCAACTTCACACCCTTTACGTGCCTTTTTGTAGCCACTCCCTGTCACCGCGCATTTCGTTCCAATTTACGCTGTCATTGTGTTGACGATGTTGTTGTACATTTTAATGAGTCGATGGCAACGTATAAACTACTTATATCGACTGTGGTAGCTGTAGCTTGGACAAGGATCTTTGTACTTTAAAACGGAATATCCCGAGCTGCTCTGGTGTAATAAAGCTTGGAGGTGAAATGTGTACGCCTGATAATTTTCCATAAGATATATGAAGCATGTAAAGTGAGCCAAGCTGCAGTTGGCTGGCGTATTAGCTTTTTATTTTTATTGAAGACCGGCACGGTGGGGATGGTAGTGATGACATCTTGTGAATGGCGATGAAATACTGAATAGCAATGGAACTCTCGGTCTCATTGCTAAATCCTTCAATTCAGTTTTATATATATACTTGTACATACATATTATGGGCAAGACCACGTTAAAGGAGGCTTGTATCCACTAGTGGACTTTAGCAGGCTGACAATAATGATGATGATAATTATTATTATTACATATAGTCTGTCAATTAACACGTATGGTGATATCTTTGACATAACATCCACGTGCTTTCCGTTCTGCGTAGTTTGGTCAGTAGACATTAAGGAGACTTTCCTTTTACGTCGTCGACGTAATAGGTACTAGGGACCACTGATAAATCCGTCCGCATTGCATATTTGCAGTCACATCATATTGACAATTTTAAAGTAACATATGGATTTCAACAACTGTACTTTAATTTGTTAAATGTGCTACACCGAAATAACTCTTTTTATTGATTTGAGCATACCACTATTGACGATGTAATTAAATGAAATTTTTAATATTCCAAGACGAGCGGTCTTCAATAAGTTCAAAGAACCATATACAAGATAAATCGCTACAATTTTGTGTTCTATTTATGCAGTAAGTACAATATTTTATATTACAATAAAGATACCTATAAATTTCTTCGGATTAATATCATTTGTAATTACTATGGCGGAATGCAAAGTAAAATTATTTGGGTATATGCCAATGCCTTGCTCTGGTATAATCTTTTCGGATTACTGTTTGTTTTTTTCATACTTTTCGCAGTAACGCTTTTTTACTTATACATAAATGTATCTTTTATATGAGATTTAGGATAAGAAAATATATTACTTACATATATTACTTCAATCTGAATCTCATCTGCTCATGTAATGATATCGTAAATATATTCATAAAAAATATGTTATTTATTATCAAAAGTTTATCTGTCTCTACATTTTGTACGCTTTCTATTTGCTGTATCACGATAGCTCTGCTGTTCATGTAGAATCGATGTTCAAGCGTCAAGTCAACCCATGAACTGTGAACTGATTTTTTTCACATAATGGAATCTTTTGTAATGGTAACAATTGTTACACAATTCGAGGAAATTGTTTCAAGTAATAATAGACCGCGTGGACCTTGACAATCGCGCGGTACATGCACGAACTGTGCCTGTTCTGAACGAAAGTATGGATTGAAGGCTTCGTCATTATTATTTACTGGCTGTCGTTCCGTTGCCATTTTTATTCTGGGTGTCATATTATTTGTTGAAACTCATGACACAGACGGTTGTCTGTCGTACGCGTCATTTTTAATATAGTACACTGTTGAGGAGTGATTTGGATAATAGGAATTGGTGACGGTTCATTTCGTCTGGTACAAATTGTTTGGTACCCTGGTTTACTGGTTGATGAACCTATACAGTGAGCTAGATGGTGTGGGTTTGATTCGAACGCTTGTGAAGTCTCCTGTAGTTTCTCACAATCCGTGTAGTGTATGGGTATAATGTCCACTTAGAGCCGATTTAACTACTAATAATAAAACCGGAACAAAAAATACGTACATATTTATTCCTTTTTTTTAATTTTCGCTTCGTGACGTTCAATATGTCTACAACAAAGAAGTGACTATTTTAAATATATCCCGTTAAACAAGACGTTTCACATCAATAATTCGAGTCTATCGCTTCAATATTTCACTAATGTAATTGATATTTCATCATTTGTATGCAATTATTAATCATTGCTAATCTGATGCATCGTTTTGATTACTTTACTATCGATATGTTTATTGAAAATAGGCTCTACACACACTTTGTTTTTCTATAATAGCATCATTAATATAATTATGTCCTAGATATTGTTTAGCATTTATAACTCCTGCTTAATAAGGTACTAAGTAGATCTTGTCACATAAGAATATTTTTTATTTCGTGTTCATTAAGTTGGAAAAATTTCCCCAAAATTCATACTTTCGGGTGATATCTGGTGTAATTATTGCTGTCATTGTTCGTCCATCTTTCTTATCTTCATCATCATCAACCGTTTCATCGTTCCAGCCAGAAGGTTTAAAGCAATATTTAACCCATTGCTTGTCAGCCTTAACACGTATACAAAACCGAACGACTAATCTTACAACAGAAAACTAGTTTTGAAAGGCTCGTCACGTTTGGCTCTACATGTTTAGTATCAACACGCAACTGGTTGTAGAAACAATGATCTATTTACGGCGTAATCTGTGCGGCGCGGCCGGGAGCGGGCGCGCGGCGGCCCGTCCGGCGCGCGACCGGATATTCCGGTTACGTGCCTTGTCATTGTTGAAGAATGCTCTGTTAAAGACACCGTCTTACAATATTTTGTTGAAAATTCACATTTTTCGATAAGAACATTGAAGATTTGTGGAAAATTAAGTGGGTTTTGTGTAAAAAAGAATATTGAAGATTTATGGAAACATTTGTGGTCGGGGTGGAGTATCAAATGGAATGGTTAGAATTTTACGAAATGTAAATGACGGCGGGATGACGATCTGCGAAAGGCTGCAGGCAGATGCTGGATACGACAAACGGAGGACATGGCGTGATGGCGCTCATTGGGGGCTATGTCCTATGTCCTGATGTGGACTGAGATAGGCTGATGATGATGGTGATGGTAAAATATAAAGATTTTATGTACATGGAATAATGTAAAAATGTAAACGACGATCGATGAAGAAAAAACGAAATGATGTTAAAATTTAAAAAGATCGCCGTTTATATTATGTATATACATATCTGCCCGTTCTTGTTAGAATCACTATTTTATCAAACAATTCTTAAATCCATATGTTATGTCAAGTTAATATTGGCACGTAAGCAAGTTAAGAGCCTTACGTATTCCAAAGTTTTAATTTGACGGCGCTCAAATAAAATTCTCTACATTACAACCCCTAAGCGTGTTGTGTTTTCTATTTTATTTGTGAAACGTCGGCCCCACAGCAGTGAACCCAACTACAATCAAGAGATATGTCCGAGCCACTCGTATGTTTGACCATTTTACTCTGCAGTTGTCTCAAGCAAGTCGAGTTGGTACTTAGTTGAATCGTATAATTGTAGTTATTATAAAATTTATGTCCAGTGTAAGGTGTATTGCTCTTTATTGACCCTAGTCTCCGCCGCCGGCGAGCGTGTATGAAGTAGAATGTAGAGGACGCAGGCCAAGCCAGTAAGGACAGAAACATTATGCACTCGGTCCTTTCTTAGAGCTTAATGTTCAAAATTAAAATTTTACGCGAATTGCATCAACTTTAATACCTTAAATTTTACTACTACTATTTACTATTGCGGTAGGTGTATGTTTCGTCACACTTACCGCAAACCCTAAAAACAAAAGTCTTTAATGAGTGCGTCCTACCTGTCATGACCTACGGAGCCGAGACGTGGACACTGACGGTGCGACTGGT
>DWJK01002320.1:0-14858 GCA_018248815.1 Croniades pieria auraria
AAGTCTGCCAACCCGCACTTGGCCAGCGTGGCGGACTACGACCTTAACCCTCTCAATATGAGAGGAGACCCATATTCCAACAATGGAATGTCAATGGGTCGATTATTATTATTTATTAAAAAAAAAAACCTAAGTATCATATGGAGCAGCTACGTAAATCGTTTCATATAAATACATTTCACAGGAGCTCGTGTAAATATGTCCGATGTCAAACTTCTTCAAAAAGACATGAAAGGAATGTAATATTGTAGAGATTTGGCGGTTTCCTTGTGACCTCTGCTGTACGTATTTCCTTTATCCTGACGTCGGTAGTTACATACGCTTTCCGTGAAAATGTATCCGCTGGCGGCGTATTTTAGAATCTGAGATACAAAACGGTTTTGAAACGATAAGTCGTTCTACTTTCCGTCGAGGGCTGAAAGATTGCATATCTACTAACTGCATACATCACGATCCTATGTAAATGTATTTGAGTACGGAACTCAATATGATTTATTTAGTTTGGTGGATTTTGATTCATAAGTTAATCAATATTGTATTCTTTTTATTTTCAGGATGATGTGGAACTAACATTGTGTTAAATCCATTATTATTATGTTGCAAGGATTTTTCTTCATGTCTTCATCACAGGTTACCAGCAATATCTTGAAGATACTCCTTTGAGAATTTTGAGAACTGTTTTTGCTGCAAACCGCTAAAGAGTAGAACTACTTCCCAATTCGTACAACATGGAATTGTTCTAGACGAGAGTTACTAGGCATTTTCTAGGCAAGGCTGTTACATTCTCGGCTACGATTCGCTTGCCATCAGATGATGTTATAAACAAACGCGAGCCTATAGCTTTCAAAAAAATTTGCTCTATCCATACTAGTATGCATAAGAAAGTACTCGAATAGAATTAAGTTACTTTGACCGAGCGCATTTAGAAATCATTTTTAGCTCTTTCAGAGTCTCTATGCCACACGCACGAACCTGTTACAATTCATTATGAAATTATTTGAAGCCAGTGGGGCTCGTAATAGATAATTTGAACCTGTTCCTACGGTCAAGTGAAGGTGGGAAAAAACGATGAATGAAATGTAAGGTTTTGTTGTGTTGTCACTGTGTTTCCGGCGAGCGGTCGCACGGCCAGGCCGCGCGTGGAGAATCGCCGTACGCGTCGGAGCGTCGCGCATCTGATCGCGCGCCCGCGATACGCTCCACTGCTCATTGACGACTCGAATACGCACGAATATAACTGATCATCATGGACCCAACGGTAACACTGCCGAACCTTTCACCCGATTGTGGAATTCATCATTTAAGCCTATATGCAATTATTCGAATTGGCACGTTGGTATGCGCTTCTAATTTCAGGAGTTATAGGTATATATTTTACCATTAAATTTCATTAGTTACAACAAGCCTTGCATTTTTCTGTAAACTTTTAAAGCCTATTGTGTTAGTGTTCTCTATGCTCTTAAACCATTTATAGCAAAAGTCCATATCCAATAGTGAAATAATGAAAAGGGTTAAGGGTTCATAGTTTTCCAGGCAGGCAAATCAATACAGGAAAATATATTGCAACACATAAAGCATTTTTGGATAAAATTGGCTAAAGTATTTTTTGCGCTTGTGATAAAAAGTATAGTGATCGCACTTAAATCGTTTTCAGTCCAAGTTAATGTTTAACTACAGCTTACATATCCTGTGTTGTTGATGGATTTTACATTTTAATTCAAATATCAGAGGGACCTGGGGTCGCATCCGGAACCCGCGTTTGATAGAGTTATATGGTGAGAAATGTATCAAACGAGTGATCAAAGATGGAAGCCTGTAAATAGGTCAAGCGTTCTATTGAGTATACATTTATTTCAATGTCGTACAAGAATGAAATTATTAGAATTTCTTTGACCGTTTCAAATTCCGACGTTGACGGACAAAAAGTGCAGAGCAATTTGTTTGAACATTTGTGAAGTTATTGCTGACTTAAACGCTGCCGTTTGATTACAAAAACATCGCAGTGTTCGTTTATGAAAACACAGAAGAACGAGGGTGGAAGCCGGCGAGATATTACGAAACTGTTCACGTAGAGTGCTCATCACCGAGTGTATTCGGCGGGGAACTGAAAAAAGCAGTAAGGCGACGCAACAGGCAGACGTCCAATTAGAGCGAGCCGCAGTTGAGTGGTGGACGCGCCGCGCGACACTGAGCTTTGACGGGCCTCGACAAAAACTGCACCCCGTTTCGCTCGCCGCCACAACACCACGCGCTTTTTGCGTACGAAACTTGTCGAATGCTTCGCTTTGGCTTCGACCTCCTTGTAGCACAGTTACACTTTTTTAATCCACGCCCGCTACTGAAATATGCGTAAAAAGTTCGAAAGTAGCGACAATAAAAACTGAACATTTTTTTTAGATGCGGCTCCCCTAACATATGCGTTTAAGATCGGTTGATCGTTATAATGTATGAACTCAAACTTAACACGATCGCTTATCAATAAGTCTTCTGTGAGCTCTCACTAACATTTTCAATTTAACTGGAAATATTACTGCCGAGTTATAAATCACGGGTGTCCTCCGGCTCCACGCGACAATTTCGGGAAGAGCAGAACTTTAATTCTTAATTATGGCTTTGCTCGGGTTGTCGTATTTATTTTACTTTGTGAAATTATCTCGCGAACATTCCGGCAGTAAATTTGCTCGCGCGATCAATAATTCAGATATTAATATGAGAGCGGATAAAAATGGTCCCTTTTGACCTTTTTCAAATCGTTAAATTTTCATACAAGTATTTTTTAGACGCAATATGATGTATATGTTTATTGCTTTTGTATTTATTGTATGTACCAAATATTGAAGTTATGTACCAAAATATTGAAGAATTTGTTTTTTAATATAGCAAGACATATACTTACACAAATAATTGTAAATTGTTAAAAGTGAATCGAGCAAAAATATCGCCCTCCGGTCACCAGTTCAGTGCAGACATTCCAGGGTTGGTATTTTAATTCACAATTTGTCTTTCAATTTTTGGAATTCGGGCGGTAATGGGAAAAAATACGATAAAATGGTCACACGCCTTTTGGGATGCAACTTCTAAAGGATTCGGAATTTTCACCCAAAATCCCATTCTTTATAAGCAGCTAAAACTGGCGAAAACTATACGCGACATGCAGGGTTTTGTCGTCGAGGGCTCGCATTAAAACGTAATTTATTTGGGTATTGTGTCACAAGTGGTTGCGCCAAATACCATTCAATTACTGGTATTCGCGTAGCCGAACCGAGGGCGCTTCAAGAACACAATATTACAGGTGTACGTTGACTTTAGAGTCCAGTTGAGCGGATGAGCGTTTGATGAAGTTTTAATGACAAAATCCCTCTACCGCTGACTCGATTAACCTGGCTACTGAAATCTCGGAACACCTATCTTTACGCGTGGTTGTTCACTTATCGGCTGGCCGGTGCCGTATTACTCATTATCCGCCGACCGCCGACGTTTCGTCGATTTACTGCGCCCCCTCGTTGCAACGGATCATTCTTTCTCAGTACACGTACCCGTTTTATGAACGCACAAGGTATTGCTCCTTTTTCAATTGTTGCAAAATCAATGTCGCTGCTACGAGCCCTAAGGAGATGCAGAGTTTTCAAACTTGTTATAATATTGAAAAACTACAACGTCTGTGGTTACCTATGAATCAGGAAAAGGTGTCTTTAAGGTTCATGAAACATTGACTTGATTACTTGATTTCTTCCATGTATCATATAAACTTATTAGGTACTTGCAGTACCTACACATAGAAATTAATTGTACACTTTAAAACAGCAATTCTACGGTCATACAGTAAAAAGTAAATTGTTAAAAATGTCTACGCGGGTTGACTTAGTCATTTAATATATGACCACTTAAAACTGGTCCCTTCGCCCTTCTTCAGTAGCCATAAAAACGTAAGCCGACAAATTAAGATCGTAAGACACATTTATACGCACAATATTTTATACTTTTTTTTATTTTGTTCTGTTGCTTGATTTAGCGCTCTGCAACGGTCCGTTCGTTCGGAATTTATAATTCTGGAGCTTGCATAATATATGGGGCATGATATAATGCTTTGCGCTGTTAATATTTCGCGGTTCGGAGGTGCCAACTTGCTGTCAGCAGTCCTCTCGTTTGTTGACGACGCGGTATTTCGCTTTGAAACAACTCACGCGTGATCATTGTGGCACTGGAACCTTTTCAGCATTAAATATCATATATGTTGTATTAACAATATGATTTTAGTTCATATTCATGCCCCAGTAAACCATATTTATAGATGAAAATGTTATTCCGTATACAAGTCTTGGCGGTTTTACAGTTGTATGGAACTTCAGTGCAATTTGTTGCCGAATTGTATTTATAAACCGCTATCAATTATAGTAGACACGAAGATTTGGCAGCTAAAATATGATAACCGTCTCTATCATCTAATTACGGTTTATTTGTGTTATATTAATTGTGTTCGACGAAGCATTAATGATTGAGGGGAACGCGTTTGAACCCCGGGTCGCGCGTGCTGTCCTGATTGACAAATGTAGGCGACAATCGGATATACGATCTAGGATAAACGTTTTGATACGCCGTGCAACGGCATTGAGCGCTTCTAGGATTCAAGCTTCGTCCACATGCATTGATGTGTAGTAGATGATAGAATATCCGGCTTCACAAACAGTTGCTTTCGGCTGCACATTATATATTGTATATGGGAGTCATTAATACACACACAACACGTGTTATCCATACAACAATATAAAACGTTGCATAATGTTAAAAAACACGTACGTAACTAATTATTTTGAGAGGATTAAAACGCAACATTACTCAATATTTCATTGGTTGTTGAAGATAATTTTTTAGTCGACAGCAATAGAAAATAAAATGAAACAAAACAAATATGTGCAGTTTTTTATGACTTTTTCTATCAACTTTCACTGTCGAAGACATACAATACTTTGAAGTGTAGATCGCCGGATGTGGCCGTTCATATTACTAGTATATTGACGATATATGTATATGTACATATGTATGTTGGTATACGAACATTGTACCTTTACTTAAAGCTTTAAAGTATCGAGTATCAACTGTCGTAATGTCTGGATAGTATTTTATTCAAAGCAACATTGATTTGCGATTACTCTAATATAAGCCTCAATGGAACTTCAATCAAGTTGTTGTACGGGTAGCCTGTATCTCTATCGATCACTTGGAAGGAAAGTGTATTGGCATTTAACAAATATCGTAGATATAAGTTTGCGTCAAACGATAACAGCGTGGCTTAGGTCTAAAGCTATGATAAAAATCTTGCCCTGGCGATGAATTTAGTTATTGTTTTATTACTTTATTTTTCGGTTCAGTGAGGAGTCTTCGAAACAGGCGTACGTGGAAGATGAGAGTGATGAATGTAGAAGAAGCACGTATGGTCTGTAAGAATAGAGATACTTGGTAATAGGTGCTCTTTACCTCAAGCCTATGACATTTGACATGACTTTACAGTAATAATAACAGTAATTATTATTACAAAGAGCTGTGTGATGTTTACGGTAAAATTGTAAATCTAAAATGAATATTCATATATCGTATATGACCATACAAGCGAAGCGTGTGCGTTTGTATTTCAGTATTCACGCTGAAATAAGCTAATCTGTCAGCGAATACGTGCTAACATGTGTGCTAAATTGTGAGCTGTTAATGGTGCTAGATTTTATGGCTGCGCCGGTTGTGAACCTTCGTTCGTATTACAACCGATCGTAATTGCGCTCTTGAACGAATCGTTTATCATATTAAAGCTTCGGAACCGCTTCCAGCTCGAATTTATCGCATTCTGATTTGAGCTGCGCTTAACGAGTGCATTGGGAGAAAACACTAAAGGGATAATTTTACTTTGTTTGTATAGCGAGGAAGGAAGCAAGTTAAATATAAAAGAGTTTTAGCGGATCCGTTGTGCGCGCTGCTCTCTTGAGACTACCGTGTCGCTGAAGCAACTTTAATCTTAAATACAAATTAGTGAAAATAATACACGTCATAATTTAATTTGCTTGATTAACAGTATTTTTTGGTAAATATGATATAAAGCCATGTAAGTTTCAGTAATTGGGACTTATTTATACCCATATTAGTATACTCATATTTCGTGTTAAAGTAATTAATGATAATTTGTGGCTCGATAATGCAGGCGGCGAGTGCACGCCGGGTGCCGCGGTGGTCGGACTTAATTATTAATAGCCGATGATTGTGTCGAATTATCCGCTTAATTTAAATCACGATTATTGTAGTGCCATAAAGATATTCCCCTTATGTGTAATCACAATAATATATAAAATTTACATAATACTTGTAGCTAATAATGTGAACGTTTTAACTGTCGAGAGAACGGAAGACGAATGTTGAGAATTTCTTTTCATTAAGCCTACATTAAACACATGTGCATGCGTTCGTCGTTATTATTCGTGGAGGAAGGCGATGAAACCCAGCGCAGCACACAATAAATCAACGCGCTACGACTGTATTTCTTTCGTAATCAGCTCATATCGGTGCTCGCGGTTGTGCCCGCCTAATTATTGTCGACTTTTACGACCGCCGTAACGAGTTTTCACTTGGAGCCAATCATGATTTTACGGCGCTGTTGCTGAGATTTTAATTATTAATATTTTACAAAAATAATCCTTGATGCGTCTACAGCGATTCTGTGATGAGTACTTTTGTTAAAACAATCGCGTGCCCACCTAGCCGCCTTTAAAATATTTTATATCAATGTTTTGTGAAGCTTTTATGTATTTAAGATCTGGTTTCATAACTACTGTATACTATTACTTATAATGTATACCCATAATTGTATACGTTAAATAAACTTGACTTTTAAATAGTTTTATTTGCATAATAGAACTTTAAAGTTGATAAAAACTCATTAGATGGTCTCGGCTTGAACGGAACACTGCCTTATTTATGATCGTATCTCCCAAGAATGCTGGCTACTCTTGTTCCACGTCGGCGTCTGTATGTTTTATGTGTAGGAATCTAAATTTCTTATCTGTGATATTAACATATTGATTATGCTTCCCATATTGATGTGCGACGGACAAGGCGATTCTAAGTCTGTGTCACATTTACAAGTGGGTAGGTATGAATAGGGTTTGCACCTGAACGTATTCAGGTTCGTTAAAAGTAAATTGACTTTTCCATAACATACTGAACAAGTTATAAGACTGCGGACAATTGTTACCATGTTATATTTGAAATCGTGAAATATTTCCTCCGATAACTTTGTGACTACTCGGCGTATAATTTAATAAATAATTCGATTTCACGACGTCGACTACATGTCGTAAAGCGATCGAAGTAAAGGCTATCCCGCTACTTGGTAGCAGCGCCAGCGGCGGCGAGGCGAGCGCCCCACGTTTCTCACATCAACTTGATCAAGTTATCTCGGAATCTAAACACAGTATAGATGCAAGACGCGATACCGGCTTCCATCTCCTCAGATGTCGAGGTGTCCATGTATTAGGAGCGTAAGCAATTTGTCAAGTTCGATGTATGTACGTTTTGTTAACGGTACTCTGTTCAGTGAAACATATCGAGCCCACTGGTGTTCGAATCGGAATCGTCATCGCTTTGAGCCGCTTGGCTTTTCAAGCAATCGAGTCTGTACAGAAGTACTGAGTATATCTCGGAGACGTGAAGAAATAAAACCAGTTTACATATATTGCTTTAAAATGTAAGAGGCATGCCTGTTTAAGCACGTCATCGTTAATGGCGGTAGACCCGCTGTGA
The DNA here is from genome assembly GCA_018248815.1 of Croniades pieria auraria. Taxonomy (NCBI): domain Eukaryota; kingdom Metazoa; phylum Arthropoda; class Insecta; order Lepidoptera; family Hesperiidae; genus Croniades; species Croniades pieria. Next base: position 7,783 of record DWJK01002320.1, read on the forward strand.
TAGTTACGAGTGCCATGTAATTGTTTCATTAAATCGTACGACAGATAATCATGACCAGCAACGAATATGGACACACCACTCATTGTCGGTTTTTATGTTAAATTCCCAGACATGGAGCAGTGCCTGACCTTTTAACACGAGTTGTTGCGACTTTGTATTATGGAAAAATTTTTTTTTTACTATTATACAATTTTAAAACCTCTGGTGCGCTCATAGATATTCCTATGAAAACTAATAAGCCCACAGCCCGCTGCTCCAGCGTGACGCCAACGTAGAAGTTTGGCTGGAAGTTGCATGTCGTTGTTTGGCGTCTATCCTTTTTTGTTGACATTGCATGCTTCGTGATCAAATATATTGTATTAAAAGTATACAGGTCAAATGAACAAAAGTCATATTTCATAGGATACAATATATAGGTATTACATTAGGAAGACAGTTAAAAAGATGTTACCCCTTATTGGGACAACCCGTCTCTTTTATGAATTTTAATTAATTAATTAACGTCATATTTATAAAATTTGTATCAAGCTATTACAAGGCTACATATATAATATATGAAGTCTATTAAAACGCAACTTTTTTTTTTGTAAAAAATAACGTTACTGGAATTCTTACGCTATTATTTTTCAATTGATACCATGTAATGTAGATAAGCTCGCTATAAACTAGTAGTATCGAAAATTTCATCTTACTTTCTTCACGTTGACGAAGTTTTCGGTTAACTGCGTTACCAGATGTTGCGGGCGAAAATACAAACTTTTACTAAAAATACAAACTACAGATTTAATTTATAATTACGCAAGTATATGAATCATACGGACTAACTCTGATGTCGATCACCGTGCTCTATAGACATGTGCAGAATCAATACAATCGTCAAATGTATTTTTATATAATTAGAAATATTCGACTAAACTGTCTTTAAAATTCGATTTCTCTCCGCTTCATGATATCAGCTCAGATAATAAAAAAAAATATGGTATTGGTTTATAGTTACGATTGAATATCCCTAAAAAAAGCTTAAGAACGTATCTTTATACGTATATTTTTCGAAAGCTCTTAGCAAATCTTGGCTGTCCTTCGCACGGCTCGGGCTTTGACAATTTATGAAGCAATCAGCTGTTACCTTCCTCGTTTCACCCGGCTTAGTATTTATTGTATTCGGAGGATGTTACTGGAAATTGTTTGGAAGGTTGTTTAATATTCATTGATCTCATCTTATGATTTGTTTACGTCAGTGCGCGTAGGCGCCGAGGCAAGAAGTGTTCAAATTAAAAAGCCTTTCGAGCCCGCCTCGACCACCGACCGGTTTCACACTCCCCGGGGCTTCATGAGGTGTGAATATGGAGCCCAGCACTTGTATCGCTTCACGTACATTGACAATTTTAATTGGCCACGTTGGAAACTTTAATATCTGCTGAAGAGATTTAATTATGTATTTTATGTAGCTAGCGGTACACGAAAAAACACCTAACAACAAATTTAAGGTTCCTTTTTTTACGTTATTGAAAACATAATTACTGACAGATAGATAATGTGCTCATTACGTGACTACTGAAAGTTGTTCACTTCGTTTTGTTGAGATACTTTATTATATTCGTGATGATACTTGAATGTCATTGTTCTCATAGGATCACAAAGTAGTTATTACCGGTTCGTAATGCCGATCAGTACGCTTGCCATAATTTAATTTGATACGATTAAGCCTATTCGGGACAAGTATAGCCACGTCATGTCAAACTTTGTCAAAGCTTTGGTGGTGGTGTGAAATTTATAATTTTATGAAGACCATTATATATCAAATTAACTAGAAAGTGGATCTGATTATGTCTTATATTTTTATTTGGTCTTAGTCACGCGTGTATAACAAAATTTTAATAAGGTTGGTAGAATTACGAAGGTGCGCATTGTCAAAAATATATCATATTAGAGCCATCGAATTGAAGGGAATGAAAAAGGAATTAGAGCGGTGGAACTTTTTTGAGGTGTTGTCTAACGTAACCTATAATAGGTTGTGAGTGTAAAGAATTCGAATTAATTTATATTACTTTTGGCAAGTGAATGCGCGAGAGTGACGCGGGAAGAAGGCGAACTAATTAAAAGTTTGCTTCTGTACTAATAATTCGTTTGACTGTCAGAGTTTTGCGTCGTTAATTTTAATTAAAGAAACGCGGAGCGGAGTTTGTAATAATATTAAAGCATTGAAATTGGTGATCCGCTAAACTTCGACATTCTGTTCGCGGATGACCGTCCATTCGTTTTAATTAACCCTTCTGTGGGTCTCATCTGCCTCGCTGTTAGAAAAGTTTCCGATTTTTACCAAGTGGGGTGCTGCGATAAATTAATTATGAGTTGCGGCTACGCGGAGCTTGCTGGCGCCCGCCCTGCACGCTCTGCTTGTTGTTATTTAGAATTTAATATTGCTTAGCCCAGTGACCCACTAGCTATTGAGCTAGAATCTTACAGTATCAAAATTAGCACGACAGAAATTAAATGTCAACTGAAGTATCTGCTATTGCTTTAGAAACAGATATTCAATTATTCAAGACACATATCTAATTCGAGAATAACACCCCCTATTCGTAGAACGTATGCGTAGCTGCGTGGGCCAATCTTTGTCTTTAGGCATTTCTAAGCTCCACCACAGTTTCGAAATGACAAGTGATACAATAAGCTCCCCGTTGTACGCTGAATGTAGCGAGTCATGAAGCTCATTTGAGCTTTCCGTTTGTGTCCAATTCCTAATTCCACGCGTTCCTCCCCTTTGTCCACTTATTAATCCCGGCCGGTTTCTTCGCGTCTTTGATTAAGACTCGCCGTGATGTATTTCTTGCGCGCTAACCTAATGGAAAGGCATACGTCAAGTGTCCACGTTATTGGCTAGAGGATTGGCTTAATGGTGCCGATGGCTGGCATGCAGTAAATTTTGTCATTCCCCTTTTTCCTACAATATTGCCATCGACTCATATACTCACGCTTGATGTAATAAATTTCCCTCCATGGGCCTCAACACGACCAGCAAACGTTTAAGCTTTGTAAAATTTTCCGTATCTGAATAATCACTCGAGCTGACCTAATAAATATTTTTTTTATTTCTATGCGTGTAAATTCTTTGTTCCATTGTCATCGAGACAGTTCTTTGTGAACGGTTCTCTTACCACGCTGGTCAGATGCGAGGTAGTTAACTATAGGCATCGGCACTAGGTGAACACTGCGTCGTGCAGCTCTTCTCATAACCTATTACTTTACCGTTATACTATATTTAATTTTCAAAATGTACATACGAAGAACATCCAAGTTCAAAAGAGAATATAGATTTTTTTTTTATATTTAGTCTAGTAAACAGGCAGAGCAGCCGAATATCCGAATAGTTTGGAACCGGAACCACTGGAGTAGACAATTATCACTGCTCAGAAAATTGATTACTTTAAAATTTTTGTTGTAGTTACGTCCGACATTTGTAAACACTTACATTTACATGCAAGTGATTAATTGGCATTGCGAGGTTCTAACGCAGTAACTACTGAACTTTCTTTTTGATATCTTTATAATATTTATTTATGTAAAAAGCGGTGTAAAATAATCGTGGCTTTACTACTAAGAAGGCCCATAATAATCATTGTATTGATTCCCTATAAACTTTTAACGTGTATGTATATGTATTTCATAAAGTGAAGAAGAACATTAGGTTGGAAAATTTCAATTACATGATCTCACGTTGGAAAATCTTGCAATGGTCTGAGTAAGATAATATAGCAGATAATTTTGTTTAAGTAATTTGAGATGAAAAGATATGGCGGCGTTGAATAATCGTCCGTCGTTTTGTTAACTAGTTAACGGCGCAGCATAGTGGTTTTTTTCTTCAACTCAATACATCAATGAGACGTCAGTTTTTGTAGCGCGCTTCGAGACGAGAGCGCGGTTTGGCGTCTTATAAACACGTGTCAAGAAGAATCCTAGCGTGTGTCATAGTTCACTATTTTAACAGCAATTTATCATGTCGCCCGATCGGCGGTTAATTTTTTGTTGTTCAATTAATGCTCACGCTGATGGGAATGTCGAACGTCGTAACATTCCCAACATTAAACATCCTTTCACCGCTCTGACAATATGCTGACACCTAATAATCGAGAGAAATTAGTTAATTACGGCAAAAATCCCATCATTAATAATAATAATTTATGTATTGTTTGTCACGATATTAGGTTAAACATGTATAGTTTAGAATGAGGTAATTCAAGTCTTCGTAAATGACATTAGCAATCACTTAAATATTATAAACAATTTCCTTCCCGTATGAATGATTACTTGACAATGCGTTAAATTGATAGAAGTTGCTTCAATAGATTTATGTTCCGCGCCCGACACGATACAAATATGTCTATTGATTGCGTAAAGTTTCTACATTCTGACAAACGATTGTAGGTAATTAAATCTAGTATAAAGACGTAAATCAAACCAAACAATCGTTTGATTTACCTGTGAGATGTTAACAAATAATGATTTCCTTTTAATTACAACGGCATCTTTCTTTAAAACAAAATCTATTATAGAGAATCACGTGCTCGAGGCTATTACAGATGTGTGTTGAGACTCGGTGCTGATGATTTGTATATGATACAAAATTAGTGTTCTTTTATGAGTTTCAATATGTGATGATGTCAGTGACTGCTCCGCTAAAATTTACGATCTTGATTACATTCCAAGCTATTTCTGTGTCATACTGATCGGCTAAAATATCAAATTCATTATTGACTTGCTCCATAACAATTTATAACTGGTTGTTTTGTAGGAGTCTGTTTCCTTACTAATAGTACACGTGTTCGGCGATTGTTATTTGAAGTTGTAGCAATAGTTTATATTTTGCATGGGTTATTAAGTAGCATGATGTGCAAGTTAGATGGCTAAGTGCCGCTGCTTATTTGTAAGGTGGATGGTACTGCTTTCCGAAAGTGCTTTGAACTTTAAACCACTCCGCGGCGCGATCCACTGGTTTTTTTGAACATTAAAGTTTTTGCGCTCGCCGCTGCTAATTTCTTAATCTCCTAGAACTTTACGGACGCAGTGGCTTTTAAAAATGTTTATTATCGCGCCATGTTTAAACCGCGATAAATGGCTTTATGTTATGTTTTTCTTTTATTACTTTATTCAAATACGAATTGAATTTCTAACTCGAAAACTTTATGTTTATTTAGCAAGTTGAATGCATTAATACTTATTGCAATCACATGATCCGGAATAGAATAAAAAAATATCATTCTTACATTAAAATCGACCCATTTATCATTCTACTGTTGGAACATAGGTTTCCTCTCATATTGAGAGAGTTAAGGCCATAGTCTGCCACGCTGGCCCAGTGCGGGTTGTTACATTACATTACCTTACATTGTTAAGTGTAGAAATGTGAATGGCAGTGTGATGATTATTTCCAGCGGCATCATAACTTAATGAGTTTCTACTGGCTGTTAGATAACATGTGTTCCTATAAGAAATTAATCGGCATTCTTATATGCGCACGTTGTGGTTCGAGGCCAAGGCGGTGTGAGAATGGCCGGTAGCGTCGCTCATTATATCGAATGAATCGTCGAAGAGTATAATGGCGGTGCCACTAGGAACATGGCAAATTGTACTTTGGACGGTGTCGTTGTGATAATTCAGCCGGCCGCTCCGTCTCGCTCGCGGTAGTGCCCTATTCGCGCCGAACTATCCGGCGACTTGAACGGTTCTCTTCAAACTTTGCAAAATCCTCCAACGCCCAGCTATTGTCTATCTTTAGTTTTAGTGATATCGTTCTTCAAGAATATTGCAAGCGCCCACAACCACTGGCTACTCTCAAATTGTTTCTATTATATCCAATATATATATCATTATTTCATTGTTCAGAGTCTGTCTGTATTGTATGTTTAACAATATGTGTACATACCTGTTATATGAACCGAATACTCACGATTTCTTTACATACAAGTATAGAAATAACTAAATGCAACTATAGAAAAAGATGACAGTAGACAAATTAAGCTATAGTCTTTCCAAGGAGCAAATTTTTCATGAAAGAGATTGACTGCGGTTACGTTTTCTAAAATCTCTATTTATTTATTTATTTATTCTTTATTAACACCTTACAACATAATAAGGAATAAAAAGGCGGACTTAGTGCTAAGAGCATTTCTCATTGTGTTTAATTCAGACGTATTATGGTGGTAATGCTGGTTGAATGCTTGATGATCCCTAAACTAATTAAAAGTAGGTTCTACAAACGGGGACATTAAATTCGATAATATAGATAAGAAATCATTCGCGAACCTGTTCGACGGAACAGTTTCATACACGGAGCAGCGAGATGGCCCGTGATGTGGCTGTGTTTAGACGTGATGAATTACACACAACGATATCCACTTTAGATAAATCCACGTTGTTAATTAGGAATCCATATTCTCGTGTTACTAAATCCGATAAATAAGCGATAATGTATTGAAATGGATTGATTAAATTATTCTCGTTATAATTTTGGAATAAAAAGCGTCGGCTGCCATTTTGATTAACCAGCTCTACGCGCCGAGAATTCTTAATTGCCTCTTGAAACGTTTATATTTAAATGGTCTATGATAATATCTATAACGTATATTTCATAATCGTTATCACGTTAGACGAAAATTAGACACCATTCCATCTCGCATCGATTGAATTAACAACTTTACCGGACCTTGAATAGAGGTGGAAACGCCTTTAAAAAGTAACTAATTCAACTTCCTAATATACTTTTGGGCTTGTGATGTCTGAGGCAATTCTCATGCGAGTCGACGGTTATAAATGCAGTTCGACACAGCCGTGCCACTTCACGTGCTCATTTGCTTGTTCGATGTTAGCGGGCTAACAATATTTGTTGATAAATGGAAAGATAAACTGTATATTTCAAACCGACGATGTTACAAATTGATACAGTCGCAGTACAGCATAGCGTTTTATTGTCGATCGGACCGGTGTGTGCGTGCATTAAAACCTCTATCTAACACGTTTATATAGATGCGGTATCACGGCGCGCACCGATCGTAAATGTCATCTGAAAATTTATATTC